>JBBMJZ010391795.1:0-14479 GCA_037833815.1 Zingiber zerumbet | reverse complement strand
TGATGGAGGAGGCTAGAAGGCTAGTTCGAGGTTGGTCGGGTGTGGCCAAATGCTAGGCATGGAGACCCAACATGTCACGGTTGATCAGGAGTTGGGTTTAGGACTTTGGACTTGAGTTTGGCCAATCGATTGGGAGCATTACTTGCAAGCACAGAGGCTTTCCCAATCGATCGGGCGATCGATTGGGAGCTACCAATCGATCAGCCGATCGATTGGCAGAAGGAGTTCTCGCGCGATCGCGAGGATACAGAATGCTTCTGAATCGATCCACCGATCGATTCAGATTGTCCCAATTGATCGGTCGATCGATTCAGATTGTTCCAATTGATCGGTCGATCGATTGAGGAGCAGAAGCTCTCGTGCAGACGCGAGAGCACAGAATGGTTCTGAATCGATAGGCAGATCGATTCAGGCAGTCCCAATCGATCGGTCGATCGATTGGGAAGTGACCGTTGCGCAGGAAATGAGCGATGGATGGCTGCGATGGAGCAGTGCTGACGTGGCAATCGATTGGGGATGATTTGGATCGATTGGGAGCACTGTTTAAAGCCTGGGCGGAGCGTTTTCTCTGTAGTTCTTTGCGAACTTTTTCTTGCGACTCTTGTGCGATCTTCACAGCGATCTCTCCAGCACTCACGCCAGTGCTTGAAGGCACTTGGGGAGCATCTCCAAGGTTCAAGAGGCAACACCAAATAGCAAGAAGAAAGATGTATTTGCTTGTATTCTTGTATCTTCTTCTTGTATTTGTGTTTGTGTTGTGTGTGAGTTTGTACGACGCTTCTCCGCCTCCGGTTGCGACCGAGAAGGAGGTTTTTCATAGTGGAGATAGGCGTGTCGTGTGGATCCTTGGATTAGTCACCTTTTCTTGAGGTGGATACCAAGTAAATCCGGGTGTTAGCATTGTATAGTTTGTCTTCGAGTTGTATTCCACTGCAAATCATCAAGATGAAGCAGACGACGCAAGACGCACGCGACGAGATGCTATTCACCCCCCTCTAGCGGACATCACTGTCCCAACAAGTCTAAGGTTTAAGCCCAATAGAGATAATACATTTAGAATTTTAATTGACAGTAAAATTTCTAACATTCACAAATAATTTAACATTGTATTGATTGCCATTGAAATTTGACCATTGTATTTTTGATTGCAATATTCAATGAGCTACAGTCGCACATTCTCAATTCTGCTGATTGTCTGTGACCTTTCACCGACACAATGTTCTTACTTGTCCTTTTGCCACACCACTTTCTTATGAGTTTTGACAATGATATATTTTAAGGATAGATTCATCCAAGTTTTTTTTTTCATTTAACAAAATGATATACCACATTGCTTTTTTGGGTTCTTTTATATGAAGTTTCAGTTTTCTGATTTGCCATAGTTATAAAACTAACCTTGTTATATGCTTTTCCAAACACAGGTGTTGCTGGTGGTGCGGCTTCTGGAAAGACTGCTGTTTGTGATATGATCATACAACAACTTCATGATCAACGAGTTGTCCTTGTTAATCAGGTAGAGATAATTCTAACTGGATTTTTGCCTACTCTTTTAATAGCTTTGTCTCTATCCCACTTTGGAGACCTTATTAATAACCATGTATTCATAATATGGTTTCACATATATGGTTGTAGTTATTACTTAAGCAAATGCAATTATTCCTTCCCTCAACTTGGCACGAAAGAAGATTGTTTCTTTCTTCTAATTCTATCATAATTCTTCAAATTTTGTTAGAGGAGAGGCAGTGTGTTTGATTTAGTGGGCATGATTGTTCCTCGGCAAATTACACTGTTGCCATGGAGCCGTTTTGTGCATCCTCATCTGCCTTATTGCTTTTGCCATAGGTGCGAAAATTAGCACTAGCCAAACTTGTAAATGTTTCCTTCTTCAGATCCTCAGTCTTCCATCCTAGCACATATCAAGATTCCTTCATCAAACAACAACGATGCTTCTCTACCCACCAAACCTCAAATTAATGAGCTTTCTTTGGGTGGGACTAATACTTGATTTCAATTTGGTTCTTCCATCAATGTTTACCTCATTAGGAGTAGAAGGATCTCTTTTTCTTTTGCTCCTACATCAATCTGGCTCTTTCTGCTTTTCTCTCTTAGCATAGATGATCTTAATGACTACGAGTGATGAATCTCTTAGATACTTTTCTGTTACTGGCGAAAAAAAATTATTTAGTAGATCAGATAATCTTGAATTTGTTCCATGGAAAGTGAAAATCATGTAGGTAAGTAAAAATTTTGTTCCATAAATTACAACTATTAGTTTTGGGGGGACCTTATTAATTTTTTGCTTCATTTCCTTTCAAATGGTTAATGTCTATGAGGTTAACCTGGTATCCTTGAGTAGAAAAACAAATATGTATCTTGAAATCATCTAGTGATTGTTTAAGAGTTGATTGCACATTTTATATCATACTTTTGTTGAACCATCTAGATGTTTCTATGTGAGGACAAAGTAAGACCTATGTATTCTCTGGCAGCTACTGAAATTAATTTTATAAGTGGGTACAATATGGCAGGAATCATTCTATTTTGATTTGACAGAAGAGGAGTTGAATCATGTACATGAGTATAACTTTGACCATCCAGGTAAAACAATCTTGTTTGAACTGTTTGAAAGTATGGTTGTGTTAGTTACACAAACATTTCTGATTTTGCAAATTTTTGATTGGCTCATTGATAACTAACAGCTGAGTTTATTTGTTGACTGAATTTCATGGAGGATATCTTTGATTGGTCTGGTTTGTAGCACGAGTATGATTATAGATTTTATTTTTTCTACCAAAATTTCATCTCATAAATGCAAAGAGACTTTTTTTAGTTTGTGAATTTTGGAATTTGGAGGAAGAATTCTTCTAATTTCTTGTCTAGTAAACATTAGTTCCATGCCCATTACACTCTTGTAGTCATTCACTTTTATCATCCTTTTTTACTTGAACATGGATTCACTGCAACATATTACTTAGTATTACAGCTCCTCTAGCTGATGCTTTAATTAACTTCTTCTGACCTCTGCTTGTTTTGAATTTCTTATGTTCTTTTATCTGTGATCTGATGTAATAAACTCCGAGTTTGATGTTGAACAAGTTTTTGCTATCATATTCTATTTAGATATGTTTTTAGCAACAATAAACTATATTTCTGACAAGATTTAGTACCTGATAGGTCCATAGATAACCACAATTAAATTTGTTTTGTTGTCATTGGTTCTATTCCAGTATTCTAGTTTGCATGTTTGATATAAATCATTGTTTTATCTTTCTATGAATTTGTTAAGTACTTATGGTACTATTAATTATTCTTGATTTGGTATCAGCCCATATTAGTATTTTAGATACAGGTTGGTTTTTAGTCTTGAATATGATGACTTTAGGCTTATAGATACCTGAAATGGATACAGCACGATAGTTATTCATGGTGTTTTTTTTCTGCCAAACTAAAAAAAACAAAACATATATAATGCAACTACAACAAAGAACAACCGCAAATAAATTCCAACCCTTTAGAGCGCCTTCATTGACCTTCTTTCATCATTCAGCTATATTTTAATAATACCAAGGTTATTAGTTTTTTAATTCAATTTTCTTTGACTCTTCCTTAATGTCTTCGGATTAATTTCAACTGATTTATTTCATCTAATTATAGTTTTAATATGATATCAACATTGGTTGGACAATAACACACATGGTGACATTAAGGTGATAATGCTCACCCCAGGCGCTCCTCACAGCCCGTCCCTAGGTTATGTGAAAGGAGGTAAATCATGGTTGGCTACCGGCCCGAGCAGTGACCAGTGTATGGGGAGGACAGAAATCTGGCTACTAGCCAGGAATTGACCTCCAGACCTCATGGTGACAACATCCCATGCACTAGCCAACTGTCCGTCCCGAGGGGACAAAAATAATTGGACAGTAACACACATAGTTATACAATTGTTTTATGCAAAATTTGTTTTAACCTCGTATTACATCAGTAAATGATGATCACATAAAATCCTTGAAGTTCTCTATTATTACGACTCACTTCTTAGATTTTATAGCACCATTTTGGAGCTTCAATTATTTGTTTCCAGATTATGTCATTGAGGATAGAGAATTAAGCTCATTCAGAGTTGTATGACAGAATTAAGCTTATTCAGAGTTGTATGACTTCTACTTTTTAGATAATAAACCACATATCACATTGGTTTAGCTGTAAAAATAAACCACATATCAATAGGCTAAGAAGATTTGCAACATCAATAGTGCGGCAATTTTTTTTTTAAACTGTAAAATATGCAGGCAGCTGGTTAATTGTTGTTACAGTTTAACATGAGCCTGGAAGAAGATTTTGAGCCATTTTATTAGTTTTTATTGTGAATGTTTCATAGATAAGCATGTTTCTTCCCTCATAAGGTTTTACCTCTAAGATCCATGCATAGAAGAATACTCTTTGAGAGCTAGTATAGTTTTGCATGCTAATGAGCTTCCTATTTCTCCTCAATACTATTCCTTATGTTCTATTAATTTATTTCTTCTTGGTTCAGATGCCTTTGATACTGAAAATCTACTTTGCTGTATGGAGAAGTTAAGGCAAGGGCTTTCTGTTGATGTCCCAAATTATGATTTCAAATCTCATAAAAGAAAGTTGCCAGCAAGAAAGGTACAAATAATGTAGTGAACATGTATAATGGCATTCCTATATATATAGATATATATATCGCAGGTAAAGTAATTGCAATTCAAAATTTCAAGAAGCTTGAATCATTGCCGGAATTTTCATGCAGTTAAAAAAATTGAGCTACATATGAGCCCTTCAAATTACTTTCAATAGTTTTATTTCCTGAAGTATAATGCATTTAATTATGATGCTATAAGATCTGATATCTTGTAATTTAAATGTAGTTATAATATTGATGCAGTCTAGTTTTCTTTATCTACTTTTCCTTTTCATTTCTATATGACGATATCTTTGCTTCTTTTTTTTTCTATCTTTTTTTTTACAATTTACACTTATTAGCACATTAAGCCCGGTCTTAAATCAATCCTTTTCAGGTTAATCCTTCCGTTGTTATAATTTTGGAAGGAATTTTAATATTCCATGATCCACGAGTTCGAAAAATGCTGAACATGAAGATATTTGTTGATACAGGTTAAATTCTTTCTTGTTCTTTCTATAAATAGATTAAAATCTTTAAAGTGACAATAACTTATATATTTGTTCCTTTAATGTGTTTCTATGCATCTTGACCATCCTTACATGTGGAAAATCTTTTTTAGATGCCGACGTAAGGTTAGCAAGGAGGATAGGACGTGATACTGTTGAGAATGGAAGAGATCTCAAGACAGTTCTGGATCAGGTTAGAAATTTCTAAAGCTTTGTCCTACTGCACAGATACTTTGGAAAATGGTAATGAGTTGCAATGACAATCATGAATTATATCCGAGTTTTTCTAAGGCTGAGTGCCTAGTTACCGTCTAGATACTGCCATACTGGCTAATACATGAATGTCCTCGTATGAATTCTTATTCAAACTTCATCTGTCTCAATGTATTCCTTTGTTTCAGTGGAAGACTGAAAGTGCATCCAGTTTTCGGGAACAAATAGTTTGTCAGAGTTAAAAACATATCTTAGGTGAAATGAGTTTCCCTTTTGAAGAGATCTTCTTGAGCCAAGTGGATATAATATAATTATAATTATAATAAAATAAAATAATGTGATATTAACATCATACTAAATAATAATAATAAATTTAATAATTAAAATATTTTTTATTATATTGAAAAACAAAATATTGAAGAAAACATGATAACTATTGTGAAAGCTACTCAAGAGATGATTTTGTGAGTTAAAAACCTACTACCTATATCACTTAGCAGGTCCCTTATTTATACAAGAGATGATACACACTTTACAAGAAAGGGACTCTTCGGTTCCTATGATACAAGTAAATACTATTAACTCCTAGTTTCCAACAGGGACTCTTCGGTTCCCATAATACTATTAACTCCTAGTTTCCAACAACTATTGTATTTGAAAATAATAAATATCTATATCTGCATAGTATGTTTTTGTAAGATTCAGTATATGGATAATTTTTCTGCATAGTAGTTACCTATCTTATATCAGCTAAATTTGTAGTTCATTGATGCAGTACTCAAAATTTGTTAAACCTGCATTCGATGACTTCATACTCCCAACAAAAAAGTACGCTGATATTATCATTCCTCGTGGTGGAGATAATCATGTCGCAATTGACTTAATTGTGGAGCATATCCGTACAAAACTTGGTCAACATAATCTCTGTAAAATATATCCAAACCTAGATGTCATCCAGTCAACATTCCAGGTAATTCAAATAAAGTTTAGTTATGTCATCCATCAATTTTCTCTTGAATTGGTCAGATTCGACCCTTCCAAGTTCTAAATAGTTATACACATGAAAAGCAATTCTGCAAATACTCTGCAGATCCGAGGTATGCATACGCTCATTCGTGATGCCAAAACAACCACACATGACTTCATATTTTATTCTGATCGGCTGATTCGCTTGGTAGGTAAAGAATATCTCGGTTATCTATTCATTTTTCCTTCATCTATTCTGAAGTCTATTCTTCCATTGCATTAGGTTGTTGAATATGGTTTAGGCCATCTCCCATTTAAAGAAAAGCAAGTGATTACACCAACAGGTAACTGTTTTCTTCAGGTGTTAGGAGACTAACATGAACATTTTTAGTTTAGGATCTAAATGACCTTGAGGCATTGCTTGGAATGCTATATGCTTGCTGTTGTATTTTATTTGATTTTTTTTTAAAGAGTTATTGTTGGATGCATCTAATATCAAAATGGTTCGATTGAATTCCTAATCATTGCCATTCTCTTGTTCTCTGCAACTACGTTTTGTATCCTCAAGTGAACTAGATCTTGTTAACTTTATTACTGGATCAATAGATTTTCTTATGAAGCCCCAATGATAACTGTGGTTAGACTGAAATACTTAGGCGTTTCTTTAAGAAATATATGAGCAAATCCTTGTGTATGAAAAAAATGTAACATAATGATTTTATACCCTCCTAGGCGCATCAATACAAAGTAGTGACATTGGACAAACTTGTGATTTCATATTGTAGGTCTGTGGGAATATAGAAGGTGTTACTAATTCACCTCCCACTTTACTCTGCAATACTTCTGGAATCTTTCCGTATTTGGACCGTATACGGTGTTTATAGATCACTTTAGGTCAAATTTGCTGCCCAATCTTGCTTAAGCATATGTTTGTGACGGCACTTTGACTCACTTATGGCTAATGGCCATGAGATTTTGATATATACTTGTACTAATTGCCAAAGCATAATGCATCATTCAATCGCTTTTGTTCAACTGGTGTTGATTGACAGAGGCACAAAGGTATTAACTGTAAAATCTATAGCTTTTTGAATGTTTGGATTTGCCTTTTTTATTTCCACTCTTTTCTGGAGGAAATCCTTTCATTTCATTTCTGGTTTTCTTCTCATGGAAACATTGATGAATAATAGATGCCTTAATCCTTGCACTGGTTACTCAGTGATAGATTGAATCAATGTCTTTACAAATAGTTTTTTTTTTTCAAAATTTTATTTTATTTTTTATTGTTATCTTGTGTGCCTGTGTGGAACATTGGCTCATAATGCTGTTTCTGCAGGATCTGTTTATACAGGGGTTGAATTCTGTAAAAGATTATGTGGTATTTCCATTGTGAGAAGGTATAATTTCTCTTCTGCCTGTAACAAATTGCTATAAACATTTTGTTCACAACATAGCTTGTTGCTTCTATGTTTTAATTATCTAATCATTGTTGTGGATAGTATTTGAGATAGGAGAGGGAATAATGGCTTAGCTCCTATCACATAAAGACTGGAGGTATAGTGCACATCACATCAATAATTTATTTAAAATAGTCTATCATTATAAGTGTAACGGATTTGAGTCACGGAGGATAAGACTGCATATAATAAATCCAATGTGGACCGCCCTTTTCCGGGACCCGCAGTGGTGGGAGCTTCATACACCGGGCTGCCCTTTTAGTCTATCTGTACGCAGCCTTACCATGCTTTTTGCAAGAGGTTGTTTCCAGGATTCGAACCCGTGACCTTCTGGTCATAAAGCAACAACTTTACCATTGCGCCAAGGCACCCCTTCGATCAGCACATTGGTATATGATAATCAAATCTCTATACGCTAATGCACTGATGAAAGACAAGGTCGCTACAAGTGCAGATTGTTGCTTTATTTCACAATGTATTATCATATTTCTGAACAGCAAAGGAAGCATAGAATCAAACATACATCAAATCACATGGTAAAATGGAAACTTACAAATAATCAAGCATATTGAATACACTGCAAATCAGAAGCATATGAATAGTGGAACATATCAATAAAGGCAGAAACACATGAATGAATGAATATATCAAATACGAAAAGATGCATGAGATATCTCAGTCCAAGGACCTCCACATTCAGAAGCTCCCTCTCAAGTCCACATTTGACAGGGCTGACATCGAGCAGCATGGTCTTCATCACAGAGTTAGGTTGTGGAATCCACTACTATGGCTATGCAACACATGAAAAGGGGTGGTGAGCCAGTGAAATAGGTGGGATTAGGTTGCTTTGATACCAAACGGGGAGAGGGAAAATATGATTTAGCCTTGCCATTGAATAGAGCTCCACGATGTGTGAAGAGGTGTATGCATCAGTCCACTGGACTGTTCTTTTTAAAAGAATCTAGCAATATAAAATACAAAAGTATTTTGGTACAATTTCCAATCAAAAGCTTATGAAGGTTTTTTAGTTTTTTTTAGTGCATAGATTGAAAATAATATTCTACATTTTTATGAATTTGTCTGTCTAGCAAACATAATCATGACCATTTGTAGTTCTAAAAATTTATTTTTAGTGTTTTTGTTGTCTTTTTTTTTTTCATGTGATCTTGGACGCATGTCCATCCACGTGCTAGGATCATTTTACTAGAATCAAAATCATAGTTCACACTGCTTTTCAACATTTTCTTTTATTGCTTTTGACAATAACATACATATAGTCCTCAACAGTTGTCTTTCCTCTTCAAAGCTTACATAATTTGTTGCTACAGACAATAACATGCTAATTGTTCTAAATGGTTGTCTTTTATGTTTAAATTTTAGTTAGCATGCTGTTATACAACATGTGTTTGGTTCTTGAAAATTGTCCATTTTTTACTTTTCATTTTTCACCAAATAAAATTTGAATATTGAAAAAAATATTGATCATTAATAATAAATTCAAGTCTCAAAAAGTTAATTATAGATATTATTTCTATTTTTTATTTTTAAAGCCTATTTTTGAAAAAAATGAAAAATTGAAATTTACCCGAACCAAACAATATATAAGAGCTCTGCTTCTTTGTTGTTTTAGTTGTGTCGATGTCCAGGATTTAGATACTGTTCCTTTTAGTATGGCACGGCCAAAACACATTGTGTTGCTTGTAGAGTGAAACCAAAATAGAATCGA
This sequence comes from Zingiber zerumbet, assembly GCA_037833815.1. NCBI lineage: Eukaryota > Viridiplantae > Streptophyta > Magnoliopsida > Zingiberales > Zingiberaceae > Zingiber > Zingiber zerumbet. The sequence continues at coordinate 4,963 of JBBMJZ010391795.1, read as the reverse complement.
CATGGGTGAGTCTTACCTCAGATCCTCAACCACGCTGCTGCTCATTGTTGCTATTCAACCTGTGAGCCTGTGAGGCATGAACCAATGAAACCTTAATTTTCTTGTCCCTATCATTCCTGAACGTGGTTTTCTTTTCTGATCAATGAGATAAGCTCTCCTCTTCATTCCAGCAACATGTGAGTGGTGCCATCGGCACCATGTCTCAACATGCCAGTATGACATTGCAATTGGCTTGTTCTGTCCGGGTATCCAAACTTTAACTGAGAATGAGAATTTTAAACCTTGGTCAAAATGATTGCCTTCAAACCCAACCAATCCCCACTAGTGTTTGAATCGCTTGTTCTTTGTTGCTACATAGATGGTAAAAATGCTGACTGATGATCATTTTCAGTGGTGAAAGCATGGAGAATGCACTGCGGGCTTGTTGTAAAGGGATCAAGATCGGAAAAATCCTTATTCCCAGGGAAGGTGATAATGGTCAGCAGGTTTGCACAGAACTTCTCTATCCTCTAGTGGTTATTTTCTGACTGATGTTTTAACTATGTGCCTGTTTTTTAGTTAATTTATCACAATCTCCCAAAAGATGTTGCAGATAGGAATGTGCTGCTTCTTGATCCCATACTAGGCACAGGTTGGTTTATGTGATGTAGATATGATATATTGCATATATAAATTAATATTATTTCTAAATTTCAGTTACACAAATTCCTATTAGCTTAGTTGAGTTGACCAATTTTTCATTTGTAATTTTCAAGTCCATGGTTTGTTTGGTCTGTTTTTGGTCCACAAATTATACTGACAAGTGTTGGCTGGAATAGGCAAGCATTGATAAAATATCTACCCTATCTGTCCTCTCGGTATAAAACAAGTGAAAGAAGAGGGGCATGCCATATCAAACAATTTATAAACTGATCAGTGTAAGCTGGATTGATTTAGATTGATAATAACTATCCATGTGCCTTTGTGGTATAAAACAAGAGGGATTTGGAATATCCAACACCTTTTATGCTGGTCACTGTTGGCTAAGCTGAAATAGCTCCAAATATACATCGACACTAATCTGAGGGCATCTTTGCTAACTTTTCGCATTCTGTGAGAATGATTTATTCTTCATTTCTCCGGTACAAATACATAAGACTCTGTTTCAAATTGATTGTTTTCCGTCACAGGGAACTCAGCTGTCCAAGCTATTTCCTTGTTGTTAAAGAACGGAGTACAAGAAAGCAACATAATATTCCTCAATCTCATTTCTGTAAGTCTCGGCTATTCTTCTAAATCCTACTTTTCCTATTGTCATATTGCGCCCACATTTCTTTTATCCCTTAAAAGACTGGTATGATGCTGACAAGAAAATCTATCGTTATCATTATAATTTCATTGATGCTGCTAGGCTCCTCAAGGAGTGCATGTTGTCTGCAAAAAATTTCCAAGAATCAAGATAGTAACATCTGAGATAGATTTTGGTTTAAACGAAGACTTCCGTGTCATTCCGGGAATGGGAGAATTTGGAGATAGGTACTTTGGGACAGATGACGATTAGGAGGCAATGTTATCAGTTAAATTCACAAGGAACCAACCCAGTAAGCTCGCCCTCCATGAAAAGTTCTTGTTCGAACACTAGCAAGGTTCCAAAATATGTTTGAAATTGCAAACATTGGAAGGGAGACCTAATATCTTCTGCAGGTATTTGAATAGTTTGTTATGAATGAACAATGGTAGGAGTTTAGTCCTCCGGCAGCAGTGACTCTCGGCATTTTTATGCTTAGAATTTGAGACTTACTAAAACTCGAGCATTATTGGACGTTTGAGTAAAAATAGTAATTTGAGTATTATTAACAGTAGAGTTAAAATGTAATAGTGCATTGTAACGTGCTCGAATATAATTAACTGGTATTGATTCCTTGTCTATCGTATGCAGCTATGTAAGTTCACATCTGTATCATCATAATCTGCATAGTGTTGGTCCGTGTGCGGCAGATTAGAGGAGAGGGGGTGAATAGACTTGAAATTTAGAGTTAAAAAAATCTTTTTTTTTTTTTGATCTTTAGCAAGGATAAACATTTAAATAATTACAAGTAAATTAATCAATAACATAAAAGAAACTAGGTGCTTGTTAATTTAAGACAAGTGAAAACTCTTAATAATCTCTTTCGTGAAAGGTGGAAAAGTTTTTTTATACTTAAAAAGTTCACAAATGAGTAAGGAAATACAATACCCATTTATTCTAATTCCTAGTTTTAGGGAGTTTCATATAGCCTTCTGGGTTGATATTACCATTAGCTTTCGTTGCTTAGAGGTGCCAACCATTTGAACTGTGAAACTGGCCCTTGATCCGATTCGGTCAACCATTAAAATCGAAAAATTTAAAAAATCGGTCAAAATTAGTTAAAACTGTACAAAAACCGGTCAAAATCGATCAAAATCTACCAAGATTATATATATATATATATATAACGGTTGAACCACCTGTTTGACCGGTCAAATTTAAAAAATTTTGATCTGATCATCTTACCGGTTCAATGACCGATCGGTTTTCAAAACATTGCATATTTTAGATTACAAGCTTGCAAGCAAACGCTTGTGGTGTGAGAAGCAAACGCACCGTAATTGACTTTGTATTTGCTGCTGTGGTCTGAAATTTTACCACACTTGTTGTCGTCTTCACCATGGCCGTCTCAACTCTTCATTTTTTAAAAAAAAACTATTTCTTTATTTTTAAATAAATATTATTTATTTTTAAAAAATATGTCTATTGTTTTAGAAGTAAAATTACCAACAAAGTTATATATATATATTCAAGTTTTAATAATAATTTTCTAAATTAATAAAATATAAATTATTTAATATTTAAACATTATTAAAAACTTTATTAATTTTAATTAAAATTTATTTTTTATAAAATTATTCAATTTCGAATTTATTATTATTATTTTTAAAAAATAAGTTTAAATATAAATCTAAACCATCAATGTTAAATAATATTTTATATTAAAAAATGTGATTCAGCTAACTATATATATAAAAAAAGAGAAATTAAAGTTAGTCATTGATAAATTTAAATAATAAAAAAATTATTTGATGTTTAAAAAATCAACACATTGTTTCTTTCCTAATTTGTCTCTCCTTAGCAAGAGGTTAAGATATGAGATATTGTTACATGAAGTCTTAGAGTTGAAAATTAGTATGTCTGTATATACCTTCTCTTATATACTAATAGTTAGTAGCTATCTATGATTTACCTCTGATACGGTGATAAAAAGCGGGCCACTGAGTGCGGGTTAAAAGATGGAGATAGCAGTGATGTGGAGGTCAAAGTCAAGGTGGTCAACGTCAGAGTGTTAAAGGGCTCCCCCATGGTGGTCGAGCGGAGGTCGATTATAATGGTCGATCGGTGCAGGTAATGCCCGATCAGTAAGAGGTTTGTCCGAGTCGACCTCCGTCCAGCTCGGAATAATAGGGTAAGATCACCAGATGCTCAGTGTGGATCGGTAGAATGCTAAGGTGATCAAAGCGCTTGTCTGAGTGGAAGGAGACAAGCTACTATACCCAGTTACCATAAAGAAGAACAGCCGAGTTCGACCGAGCGGAGGAGTCCCAGCTGAGCGGCTACTCCGCTCAGCCGAGCAGAGGGATTATTGACGTATCTCTTAATATCCTTCTGAAAGATAGTACCACTAACACAAGACATGGTCAATAGGTGGATCGTACGACGAAATCTTTTTGATTTTCGAATAGAATCAACCTCCTTTATGTTGGCCTAGGAATAGATTAGTTAGGGCGCAGGGTGAATAAATCGTTGAAACATATCAATGCAGAGTACACTAAATTTTAAGAAATAAAATATATAATTAACAAATAAAAATTAAAATAGATCGTTTTTAAAATTAATCTAAAATTAAAGTGAATGCAAATTTTTTTTTTAAATAAATATAAATAATATAAAAAAAATTTAAAGGATTAGGGCCGAAATCAACTTGGCCCTAGGCACATGCCTCGAACCGGCAGTGGTCTTCATTTGCTGTTTCTGCTTTCCCTCTCCATTGTCGACTAAATCCGTCGGCCCATTCAAAACCCTCGGCCGCTCCCATCACCTCTCCGACGCATCTTCCTCGCCCATGGCTTTCCCCGAAGAATCGCTCCGACGAGTCCTCGCTGAGAAGCAGGCCGCCGTCGATGCCCAGGCCGAGGCCGTACGGGTCCTCAAGGCCCGCCCTGGCGCTGCCAAGCCCGAAATCGACGCCGCCGTCGAGACCCTCAAAGCCCTCAAGGTGGAGGCCGGCGCCACCGCCGCCGCCGCCAGATGCCTCCAGGCCGCTGTTAGCAGCAGCGGCAATGGGTCCGCCGAAGGCAGCAGGGAGGCGTTCCTCCAGGCTGTTGTCAACACGCTCGAAAGGCGCCTCTTTTATATCCCTTCCTTTAAGATCTATGGAGGCGTCGCTGGGCTTTATAACCACGACCCTCCTGGCTGCGCCGTTAGTCAAGTCTAACGTGTTCGCCTTCTGGCGGCTGGTAAACAATCGTTCGTTCGTCTACATAGTTACATACGTTATCTGCCTATCTTTAGGCAAATATACGTCGATCGAGTATCTAACATGTAGAATTATGGTCGTACGGCTGAAACTTCAGAAGGAATCTTAGTAGAACTGCTGTTCTATTCGATCTTTATAAGTTCATGCTTCAGCATTCTCTAAATTTACCTTGTTTCTTTATTATTTTCATTGCAGCATTTTGTTTTAGAGGAGAATATGCTGGATGTCGACTGCCCCTGTGTCATGCCCGAAGTTGTTCTCATTTCTCAAGGCATCATGACATGTCGATAAGTTCACTGATCTGATGGTAAACGACGAGAAAACAGGATCACTTGCTCAAGGACTACTGCAAAGAGAAGCTTGAGAAGGATCTCACATTATCAGCTGATAAGGCTGCATAGCTCAAGCATGTTTCTAGTGATGTTAGATGATTT
>JBBMJZ010391738.1:0-14488 GCA_037833815.1 Zingiber zerumbet | reverse complement strand
TTTGTATTTGTCTCAGTGGGTGTCATGCCATGGGTTTATATATATTTTGGGAGCGGATGTAAAATATCTCTCTCAGGTAAAGGCCGTACAAAATCTGTTTATATTTTTGCAAATATATATAAATGATTTTATGCAAAATAGACAAGAATGTTTTTTGAAAAGAGAAAATTAAAATAAACATCGTTGTCGGCAGGATTCGAACCTGCGGTAAAAGTCTTGATAAGATTTTCCTTTTTTTTTTAATCTTTGCTGTGTGTTGTGGTAAAAGATAATTTGTTCATCCCAGCGCTCTCATCAATATGTCCCTAAGCTAATATAGAGGAGTGACTACTAACTATTAGTGTAAGTAGTAAGACATGGAGGAAAGACATATTTTATTGTGTGTTTGTGATGTTAGGTCGTGTTGACCTGAGCTGAGCATGGTGAAAACAACCCCTATTCAAATAGGTGAACTCCAGCTTAATCGTAGTGTTTTACGTATGTCTTGTGGTGAGAATTAAATCGTATACGTCGATGTAGCAGTTTTCTTGCTACAACAATATTACAGTGTATTTTGTATTGGATATGTTGATATTGTTTTACGATAGTTCTAGGAGGTACGACTTTATTATGTCAAGTGTTATTTTAATCTTTTGTTTAATTTAATTGTGATAAATATTACCTTTTGTTTTCAGCGCTCTACTGTTTAGCAGTTAAGCATTCCTCCGAATCTAATTGAGTGGTCATTCTTATTCTGAATTTGATTCAACTAGTGTTAATAATTGGATCAAATTCAAGGGTTTACAGTTGTACAATGATCCAAAATATTTTGAATATTTTATTTAGTTATGTGATAAAATCAATTCCAACTATGAAACTTAATACTAGCTAATGCCATAATTTTCGTACCATAACTATTGCAGTTGCCTCTAAATAATATTAAAATCTTCTCACATGTAATGCCACTGTACCCATTCATTCATCCACCAGTTAAAACCCAAAGAGAGGCTGGCTTGTGTTCCTTGCAAACGAAGTTTGTATATCACTAGTAAAGCATATTAAGCAGGGTGAAAAAAAAACAGCTCGAGTGCTTGTCTTGTTCCATATTTTCACAACCCAATGCTATAACATAAGATTATTTCTATTTAGACACGATGTACTCGTCATGGTTCTCATACATTGTCACATTACAGGGATTCAATGCGAAGCCAGCTTCTTCAGGTGATGAAACATCCGATTCTTGATCCAAACCCGGTCATATGGGAGATAAGCCTGAATCGAGTGCTCGAAGCTACAAGAAAGGTACAGCTAATTAGTTGAAGTAAATTGATTGCAAGTGGAAGGAGTGTAAATGATGCAAACATCAATGCACTAAGATCAGCCAGGCCATCGATAAAATTGTAAAGGTCTGAAATGTCATAAGTTATGTTCTGGACTGTTGGATTTATCTCCTTAAGTTTTCTTTCGTACAGTCCGCAAATCCCTGTGAATACCACAGAATTTGAGAAGACAGATTTACCGATGACAAAACAAAAATAAAGAAAAGAGACTGTTGAACGAGCAGGGAAAAAAAAAACAGTTGGCATACTAAACTAGGAGACCAAGGGAATGTGCAGTTTCGAACAAAACAAAGTATGCAGTACACTTGCTGATACATACAGAATTGTAGCAATAAAGCATGGAGAATACAATTCACAACATAATCACGAAAACTCAATGAGAGGCATCCTTTTGGGGCTACCTTATTGCTATGTTTAATTTTTGGATGACAATTTACTTAAATGGATGCTCAATCAATTTGGTTCAGCAGTTAAACGAGAATTACATTGAGAGTTTAATTTAGCTTATGATGTACCAGATTATCAACCATTCCTATGAGTACCTAACTTTTCAGGACACACAAGGATTCAAACAGCAAAAGAGGTTCCCAGTATTCCAAATGTTTTTAATAAGACCTGAGTGGGTAATGTAACAAATGGATGAAAATAAAGACAAATAATGTTCAGATGAATGCTTCAAAGGGATTTTCCACTGTGTAATCTTCTTTCCAGCAGATTAAGAAATACCATTAAACCATTTCATCAAAAAAAAAAATACCATTAAACCAACACTTTCGGTCTACCTTATTGAACTCACGCTGCTGCATTGAATACAAATGGAAGGTAAATTAAATGTGAATGATCAAAATTAACAATTCATAATCCACACAAAAAAGAAAACAAGCATATCTCATGCATACGGTAATTACATAACCAAAAAGTTGTGCTGGAATATTATAAGACTAGAGAAACATTAACAATCCATTAGCCACTGAAGCCTCTGGTGAACAAGTCTGAAAATTCTGACACAATAAAGCACAAAGGATGGTGTTTTGTTACCGTCCATTGCCTGGCTAATGGAATCATAGTCCATGAATGTTCTAGTTGCCCTGTTTGGAGATGACTGCATCAAAATTATAGTGTGCCTGTTTGCCTGCATATATAGCCAACAGATGATGAGTCTGATATTTGAATATAACAATTGAAATTTAAATTGTAGTAAATGATATAAAATAACATCTAAAACATGAGAAATAAGAGTGCTAGGGCATATATGAGTGGAAGTATTAGGGCTAGTTTAATAGCTGAGAATTCAGATTTGTAAGTTCATGGTTATGAAACATAGATATCATTCTGAAACGAAGCTATTAAAAACATACAAGAAAGGAGGGTATTGAGTGGAACATTGGTGGTTATATGGTTAATCAAGGTGTGCATTGCATGCTAGCTAAAGATGGAACATGGAGAAGAAACTTGGAAAGAAGAATTTGTATTGAGGAAAAGTTAATTAAACAGACTGAATTACCCTTGAAAAGTTTTCAAGTTTCATGTCATCTAGTATATATATGATTGAGAAGATGAAAGTGCCAAATACATAGCATACTTACCAGTTGTAGAAACAACCACATTTTTCAGATGTAATTTAATCGCTGCTATATTTTAATAATGCACGTGTGGAATACCTAGGTCAATCTGTCTAGATATCATAAGCCTTCAGCAGTGATTCATTCGACCTAAATAACACATTGTTAGTATGCTACTTAGGCACCAGTTGCCACATCATTCAGGTAGATTACCCAAACACCCACCCTTGTGTACATAGTTCCATTTCATATCCCAAATGCCACATACACATGTGACCACAATTATTGCAAGCTGCAACAAATACAATTAACCAGGGTTGGTATTGAGTTGTCACAGTTGTAGAAACAACCACATTTTTCAGATGTAATTTAATCGCTGCTATATTTTTAATAATATACATGTGGAATACCTAGGTCAATCTGTCTAGATATCATAAGCCTTCAGCAGTGATTCATTCCACCTAAATAACACATTGTTCGTATGCTACTTAGGCACCAGTTGCCACATCATTCAGGTAGATTACCCAAACACCCACCCTTGTATACATAGTTCCATTTCATATCCCAAATATCACATACACATGTGACCACAATTATTGCAAGCTGCAACAAATACAATTAACCAGGGTTGGTACTGAGTTGTCACCCGACCAGTACATTTTGTTCCAGGGAAAGACCAAGACACGACATGGACTGACAGAGGATTGAATCACTGTGTAGCCCATGTTGGAACAATGTCACTCGTGCCGAGGGTCCAACAGTCTCTTATTTCTCAATCAACACAGAAGGTAATCAATGGAATTCATCAAGCCTCGAGTAGTGGAGGTCACAAGAAGAGGAAAAGAGCAGCTGTAAAACCTAATGCATACCTCACATCCAACAAAGGTGGGTTGAAGGGCAACAAGTTGAGAAGACTACATCAATGGATATATAGGCATGGTAATCTATAGGGGATTTAGTGAGTTCTTCAAGGAGATTTGAAAGGTGGGGCGACAAAGGTCTGATAAGGTTTGTGATCACAATTTTGCAATTAATTGCAAAAATATAGTTATGTATAAAGCATATATATATATATATATATATAATCGATTGCAGCGCGCCTGCTATATAGTGCAACAAATTTCATATACAACAATAACAACCAAGTCTTATTCCACTAAGTGGGGTCGACTATATAGATCATTTTACAAAGCTCTATCTCTTACTATATCATCATCTATACTTAAATAAATTTTAGCTTGTTTTATTGTTGCTAACCAAGTCTTTTTTTGGTCTTCCTTTTCCTCGTTTGATATGCGTGTTTGTCATAATTTTACATCATCTAACTGGAACATTTATTGGTCGCCTAAGTACATGTTCATACCATCTTAAACGTGAGTTTTCTCTCAATGGGTGCAACTCCGACTTTCTCTAATCCTCTCATTTCTTATTCTGTCCATTCTCGTATGTCCACATATCCACCTTAACATTCTCATCTCTACAACTCTTATTTATTGCTCATGTGCTCGAGCATAGCCCAACATTTAGCTCCATATAACATATCAGGTATAACTGCAGTTTTGTATAATTGTCCTTTAAGTTTTAAAGGTACTTTATGTCACATAAAACACCTAACACTCTCGTGCATTTCAACAATCCTGCTTGTATTCTATGTAAGACATCTCTCTCAATCCCTCTATCATTTTTACAAAAAATGATCCTAAATATCTAAAGCTCTCGATTCCGGACAACTCATCATCTCCTATTTTAACAATTGTCTCATTATATCTAATATTGCTAAACTTAAATTTCATATATTCTGTCTTTATTCTACTAAGGCTAAATCTTTTAGTGTTTCCCGCCAAGATTCTAGTTAGGAATTTTCTCTTTCACGTGTTTCATCTACCAAAACAATATCATTTGCAAACAACATGCACCATGGTACTGTGTCTTGAATGTGTTCAGTGACATCCATAATTAGTGTAAAAAAATGACTTATTATTCCTTGATGTAATTTTATCTTTATTGGAAATGCTTCAGTTACTCTGATTGAAGTTTTTACTTTAGTCGTTATATCCTCGTACATATCCTTAATTAGTTCAATATATATTACACTAGCACCTCTCTTTTCTAAAATTCTCCATATAATTTCTCTTAAGATTCTATCATAAGTTTTTTCTAAATCAATGAATACTATGTGTAGATCTTATTTTTGCTCTCGATATTTTTTTAATTAATTGTCTAAGAAGATATATAGCTTTTATTGTCAACTTTCCAAGTATAAACCCAAATTGATTTTCAATCATCATAGTCTCCTTCTTTAACCTTTTTTCTATTACTTTTTTACAAAGTTTCATGGTATGACTCATTAGTTTAATACCCCTATAGTTTGCACAATTTTGTACGTCTCCCTTATTCTTATATAAGGGAACTAGAGTACTCATCCTACTTTTTTCGTTTTCAATATCATGTTTAATAATTTTGTAAGTTATTCAATACCTAGTTTTCATAGGCACTCTCATATCTCTATCGGAATATCATCTAGTCTTTTCTATTGTGCATCTCATTTAAAGCTTGTTCTACTCTGAAGTTTGAATCCTATGATAAAAATTTAAATTTCTATGCTCATTGGACCTACTTAAATTACCTAAGTGGGTCACATAAGCCTTCATTAAAAAGTTGATGAAAATACCTCTTCCACCGCTCTTTTATTTTTCTATCGTTTACTAGTACCTTATTACATTCATTTTTAATATATTTTATTTAGATAAAACCTCTTATATTCCTTTATCTCACTTTAGCAATTCTGTAAATCTCTTTTCCCTTCAATTTTTGATATAATCATTCAAAAGTTTAATTGTTTGCTTCATTCGCTACTTTCTTAGCTTTTTTCTCGGCTATTGTATATTTTTTTAAGTTTTCTTCATTTTTATAAATATATAATTCCTTATAAACTATTTATTCACTTTCTCTTGTACTTTCTCATTCCACCACTAAGATTCCTTACTTAGTGGTGCATGTTCCTTTGACTCACCAAATACACTCTTAACTACTATTTTCAACTTTGATACCATCTTATCCCATGTCATATTAGAATCACCGTATATTTTACCTAATACTTATACTCCTACCTTCTCCTTAAATATATTTTGCTTCCCATCATTTAACTTCCACCACTTAATTTTAGGAGTTGTACATATTCTTTCTATTGATATTATGTTTGAAGCATATATCCAACACTACTAACCTATATAGAGCAGTTAAGCTTTCTCCAAGGATGACCTTGCAATCTTTACAAATTTTCCTATCTTCTTTCTAACAATGAGAAAGTTAATTTGCGATTTATTATTCTCACTTTTAAACGTGATTAAGTGTTCTCTTTTCTTACAAAGCGTATTAACTAATATAAGGTTATATGCTATCGCAAAAACTAATATAATTTTTCCTTCCTCATTTTCATTCCAAACCCATAACCCCCCTATACCCTCTTATATTCCTTATTTTTTACTCTAACATACTCATTTAGATCACCTCATATTAAAATCATTTCATTTCGTAGAATATTTTGTAATATTTCATCTAAGTCGTCCCAAAAACAGAGTTTCTTTCACCACTATTATCTTAAGGGCTATAATTCTATCTCCTTTTCTAACTACTCCTATAAATTCATCTTTTAACGAACTATCTACAACCCTTTTTCTGAAGATTTCTTAATCTACTTAAGAATCGACATCCCAGTGAACTTGCTTCGATTTATCCATAAAAAGACTGACTATTCCAACTACAAAGAGATGTCAAGTCTCGTTACTATTAAGTAGGTGAGTTTCCCTACAAGTCGTCTGTATTTTACCTTATCCTCAAATAACTCTCCAGTATCATCTCAAACACTTGACTTAATATCCATAGGCGTATCAACTAACTTCGTTCCAAGCAAACTGGTTTCTTTGAGTAAATATGTAACATACTTTCATTGACATAATGAAACTCCAGACTTGTTATGTGCAATTTCAACTTCCAAGAAATACTTAGGACGTCCCATATCCCTCGTCACAAAGTGTTGCTGTAAATACTTCTTAGTTTTATCTATCCCACCTATATCACTGTTGGATATTAGGATGTCATCAACATAAACAATAAACACGATAATCTCATTTGTGATATGTCGTACAAATATAAAATGATCCAATTTGCACTACTTAAAGCCAACAACACTTATTATATTATATTACTAAATTTATCAACCCCAGTAATCGTGCCGATTATTACTATTATTACTAAATTTATCCTCCTTTGGAAATCCTTTAAACTCCGACATTTAGACATCCGTAGCCATCCGGACGTCCGGAACATGCTAAGGACTCTTTTACCTATGGTACGGGTCCCTTTAGATTCAATTTCTCGAATTTCCATGCCTCTTTGGAATCACTTCATGAGAAGCAAGACTCCTAACAACAGATGTTGGAGGGTCACGTCGGATTGTCTGTCAATCAGTACCAAGAAGTACAGAATCGTTTTTAGTTTCAGAGGAATTTCTAAGGCCAAGTGGCCGAATTTGTTTAGGATTACGACGCTAACCAGGCGAGGATGAGAGAGTTTATGGATGCCATGAATATCGCTAGACATCAGGTGATACTCATTACCACTACCATGAGTATATTGGTCAGCTCCCTGGTATGTATAGCTTCTCTTCCAACCGAAGAGGACAAGGTCCTCCCTCTCTCCCTCCCTCCACCTCCATCACTATATTGATTTCATCAGGACGATAAAAAGTTTAAGTTGGCGGCGTTGTACATAGTTTGATTTCCTTTCTATGCATTTCTTTTATTTGCATTTTCAACATTTTTGTTTGTTTTCATCTTCAGTTTTATTGTACATTTTTGCTTGTTTTCATGATTAGTTTTTTAGTTTTCTTGCTTGTTGTTTTGTGGCATATCGAGAACATCAATCTTCACATTACTGCGGACTTGTCTAATAGCAAAGTGGTTAGCACATTCATTTCTTCATTCATGTTATTGTGGCGATAGTACTAGTATGTTTAGTGGACATATTTTCTCAATCTTTACTAGCATAAAGTGAGCTAAATATTGTTAAGGAAATAAACATGAATTTTGACCTAACCTTAAGGATCTTACTTTCACTTCACCTAAGCGTGAATAGTAGATAAGAATAGTCATGATTCCTCTGAATTGTTTAGTACTTAGGTTTCCATAGTGATTTCTTAGATTATATTTTAGTTACTAGATGACCTCGGATGACAACTCATTTGGAAAAATTTGCATATGTGATTAGTGCTTCACCTTATAAAGCACTAAAAAAATAAAAAAAAAATCATTTGAATAAGGGATAAAAAACCAGTTTTCGTGAGTGAAAACTAATAATTTACCCCTTTAAGACCGAGTTAGGTTATTAGAGAAATAAATATTATATTTCTCTTGATTCTGATTTATCCTTTGAGACCATGTGTAGTCTAAGAAATATGAACCAAATGTGTGGTAGGTAAGTGTCTATCATTAAGAACATAAGGAACTCAATTGGATGACGAATTGACTAGGATAGAGATTGAAACTGGAAAAGTTTGGGTCACTTATTGCCCTGTGCACAAGGACTTACACCTATGTCATACTTAGGTTACTCCACAATCATGCTCACAAATGAAACTAGTTGATAGAGTTAGGTAAGTGCATTAGGGATTATGATGCATTATAGGAGCACATGAATTTAGATTGTGATATTTTGCTTGAGGGCAAGCAAAGATTTAAGTCTGGGGGTGTGATATGCGTAGACTATGTACATTTTTATACATGTTTTGACGCATATTCACGTATTTTATTTGTGTTTGATCTATACATTTTTACACCTCTTATCATATTTTAGCATAATTATCCTTCTTTGTCGAAGATCTGCTCTTTATGTGTTTTCTTGTTGACAGGATGCGCTTTTGGAGCGAAAACGGTGCTTGTAGATGACTCTAAGAACAAACGAAGAAAAAGAACCTGTCGTGTGGAATCCTCACGGTTGTGCCACATACTAGAAGAGGAGAAAGCACTGGCCGTGTCTCGGCCGTGTGGAATCCATACGGTCGTATCAATGAAATAGAGAAGAAGTAGAAGTCACGTGAAATCCACACGGCCATATGAAAATTCCAGAGTCGAAGAAAATTGTGGTCGTGTGAAATCCACACGGCCGTGCCACCGGACCAAAGCCTAGGCAGACTGTGGCCATATGGATTCCACACGGTCACGGCACGAGTCATGCCACGACCGTGCCCAGCTCTATTTACAGGGAGTTCTTCCCCTTTTCAAGTGGAGGGCCTCCCATTGGGGAGATCCAACTTGGACGATATCTGGACTTCTTCAACACTCTCTTGGACTATTCGAAGCCGAATTTAGCGTTTCCATCACTCCAGAAGCTTAAATTAGATCTGAAGACCACTCTTCATATAGGATAAGCCTTCTTCCCTATCTCTTCTCGAGTTTTGGGTGATTTTGACTTAAATCTTCATGTCTTTGGATTCTCTCCTCCTAGTTATGGAGTACATCTCTTGTTCTAGAATTAAGAGAGTAATTGTGATGTAAATTGATGTAAAACTCATGGATTTGCCAATTTCCTATCTATATGTCATTGTTATACCTTGTATCTACTTTATCTTATGTATTTGTAATGTGTTTGAGCTTAATTTTCATGTTTGATTGAATGTTTGTGTAAATTTGCTAATCCCATAGAGGGAATGCCCTAGATCGTATGACCGAAGGGCCCTGGTGACAAGGGTATCCCGTTTCCGAACATCTGGGATATTGCCTTAAAAAAAAAAATCTCCACCAAGAAGTACGGAATTGGGCATAATTGTTATTTCTATCTCTATGTTATTGAGTGTTAGTATGTTTTTATGTTGTATGACCAAGGAACTCTAGTGACAAGGGTATCCCGTTACCGGACTTCATAAGAATCACTTCCCGTTAGTAGCATAAAATATGGACTAAGATAGGGTTCCAGCTTGACCTCCGCGGGGAAGAGTCGATAATGAATCTAACTTCCTACAAGTGCATAGGAATAGAGGATAGGCGATAGGTGATCCATGATATATTGATTAGCATCACAATAAACTGAACCCCTAGAACACTTCCCAAACCAAAGTTCTTCAGCACTCTTTCTCTCTCTCTTTTTCTCTTTCTCCTACATACTTCCCTTTACATTTGTGTTTGCAATCTAAAATCTTTCGATAGTTTAGTTAGTTCGTCGTGCTTAGATTCTAGTGCTTATATCCATTCCTATGGGATCGATATTTTTATTATTTAACGACACTCGTATACTTGCGGGAACACATCAGTTCAACCCTTCCCCGAGACCCTACATAGACAGGAACTTTGTGCACCGAATTGCCTTTTATTGATTTAATAAATAAAAACCTATGCTTACTCATTTTTAACATATTATAGATAATTGGAACTCTAAATTCGGTAAAACATCATCACATTATAATAATTCCCACATAGCATATCCTAATAAAAATGAAAGAAACAAAATCATAATCAAGCTTTAGACAATTATTATCATACTTTAGACAAATCATAATCAAGCTCTAAACCAATTTGTAAATAACCTTTTTATGAAATACTATAAATGTTATCAAGGCGAACTCACTAGTGTTAAAACTTGTTTATTCCACATGTGTTCTTTAGATTGAACAAACATAATCAAGCTCTTAACGAGCCAATATCAAAGTTTCCACAAACAATATCTTCATTAACAACCCTAGGTTCAAATAAGTCAACATCACCATGGAGTTATTAGACTTAATTTGATTTAATGTTCTATTTGAAATACCTTCAAAATTTAAGAAAGGCATAAGCTAATTGGACAAGTAGTTAATCCTAAACATAAGATCTCTTTCAGTTATGTATTAGTACATGCAAAAGTACAAACGAAAGTTATAAATGCATGAAGAAGAATCCCTTCTGACCTCAAGAAATTTTATTTACTATTACATTGTATAAATTTTGAATGATCTTCCTTTTATCTTATCTTTTCTTCAACCGTGTTCTTCTACCATGTCATCCATCGAAGTTTTCTTAACTTAGGTCTACACTTAAGTTAGTCCCTCAGTTTAAAAGATTACAAGGCGGGTAAATCTATATGTGTGAATTTAGTTATCATTCAGTGTTTGTGGAATATGAATAATGAAAAATAGGATATTCCTATGGGTCTTTCATTAACAAATACAAGGTGATGAGAATAAATTATGCGGTGTATATCAAAACTAAGCTCTTTAATCCTTTTCCTAAATCAAATTATAATGAAAAAAAAGTAAGTTGAGTCATATGTACTCTTCTAAAAGTACAAAATTAACAAGTGAGCCTTGAAATCACCAAGGTTTACTTGCTTCTCAAGCCCAATGTAATTTGTCACAAAAAAAACCATAAAGATCACATCCATTGCCAACATTAATGTCACAGTTGTTATTACTGGAAGCAGTAAAAAATCAGAAAATATACATCACCTTCCCATCAACAGAATTATTTGCATAGAAGTTTCTCAAGCTAAAGGATGAAAATGAATGATCACACATGACATGGATTGCGTTTGGATATCTTGATAAGACACTTCATCTTTCCAGTTAAACAAGATTTTGAATGTATATGGATGGTATTGCTACTGAGATTTTAAATTCAAACTTTGAATTTGTAAACTTTTTTATGAAATATATTGGCTGCAGAAACGAGCAGAGTAGCGGTCAAAAGGCATACTAATGAGAAATAAGCCTCAGAGGGCAATGATACAGAATATATAATTTTGATCATTAGGATTTCAGGGTGCATGGTAGGAGAATATCTGTTACTTAGCTACTGCAGTTATGATACACTGAGCTCAAAATCATTTTGGCTGTGCCACACAGACAAAAAAGATGCTGCGATGATGTTTTCTGTGCTAATCAAATACTTTTGCCGAAGATGATTCGAGTAAAACTAAATTTCATAAGGCAAGAACAGGAAGGTTAGTTTTACATAAGCTACTTATTTACCCAGTCGACAGAATATGCAGATAGATAACACCTACTAGGCAGATCCATCTACTAAAATACCAGTGAAGTAGAATTTTCTATAACGCACAGTCAGAGTAAAGGGAAAACAACTGCCTCCAAACTAGACGCCTTCTAGAGCAACCTGGGAAAATAACTAGAGTTCTTTTTTCTCGGTCATTAAAGCTAACCCTTCGTGGCAATCGATGTTACTATTTGCGAACAAATGGAAGAAGAAAAGGAATCAAAGATCCTCCTTTTCGCCCACACACAAGAAAAGAAACAGAATCAGACGCTCATGCCGCTTCCAGAACACAAAGTTATCATAAAACGGAAGGGAACAAAAGCGAAGGGAAAAAAAAGAGCTCGAAGGGCCACTGGAAACCAAATACAAGGCGCCGCAAAGAAACCGACCAATGATTTGCGATATCGAAGGGGTAAAAGGAGACGATTGCTCACCATTTCCGAGTCGAATCGATCAGAGAGTTTTGCTTCGGAGAAGAGAAGTTGAGAGTGACGAGGGGTTTCTTTTGGTGGCAAGCGGTGCATTCTATTGGGTTGGGTTTAGGGCTAATTATTCGCAAGTTGCGTTGAACTCGCGAGACATTCTGGGAATTAACCGATTCCTCGCCGGTTGTGATTTTAATACATCAAAGATAGCCAGCTGTTGAAAATTCTCGCGAGTCACTTTTTGGAAAACCGTCAGTCATTCGGAACATTTAAATGAAAGTAAATAAAACATAATAGCTCTTTTATCAGTCTAGGTCATTAAGATTTATACTAGGGTCTTAATTTTTATTAGAGTCTATTATTTTTAATATATTAAATATTTTTTATATATTTTTTTAAAAAGAATGGAAAAAATAGGGCTTACGTGATAAAAAATTATATAATATCATTTTTTTTAAAATTGAGGTCTTTATTTTTAATATATTAAATATATTTTTATATATATTTTTCTAAGAGAATAGAAAAGACTTTGGCTCATGTGATTAAATATTTACATGATCTATCTATCAAACTTCGAATTTCGTACATATCTCATTAGGGTTCAATGGATAAAGTCATAAAGGGATTTTTTAACAAATTAAATTTATTTTTAATTATGGATGTTATTTTATAAAATCTAATCTATTTCTCTTCTGTATCTCTCAGTCATAGCCTACTATCGTTACATTTCTCATTCATTGGTGATGCTTTCTTCTTTGATCAAAAAGAATATAAATTAGAAATTTTTTATCTTATCTATATAATGTAAAGTAAAAAAAATGTAAGTTTTTTTTAAGTTTCCACTCTTCCCCTTTTCCAACTCCCCCTTTCTGTGCTTCTCTTGCTCATTGAGATTGGAGAAGAGAAATCATACCTAACACTAACATGCTGATTCGGTTAGTGATATGATACTTCTTACTTGATTAAATTCAAATGTTAATGTATTCATCCATATTTTGTCTGATCAAAATAGAAGATTTTATTATTTTTTAGCAATAAAGAGGTATGCACCTTTACTATTTCGCTTCCTTGATAGATATTAAGTTTAACTTTTATTTAAATATATTTATAGTTATAAATTATTCAAGTTTTCCTTTGTCTCCATTATATCATTTACAATTGTTCTAATTTAGGTAATAAAAAATATAGTTTATTTTTTCTTTTACTCTGTGTCTAAAAAAGCTTCCATTTAGTTCTTGATAAATGATAATAACTGGTTTGGGGTCATTGCAATTTTTATTTTCTAAGGATTGTATTCAGTTTTGTCATTTTGTATATTGTTCTTTATTTATTTTTTTTGCTTCATCGATGATAATGAGTTGAGCATGGAATCATGATTTTTTTCTATTGTTATCTTATTTCATTGTTTTTATTTGCTCAATTTTGTTCCTTTTTGTTAGGTTGTTATCTCTATTTTTCATTTAAATAATTAGACATATTTCTATCTTTCTTTATTTTTAAATAATTTTGAATACACTTATTTTTAACTAAGTGAATTGTAGATTTATTATCAACTTGAGGTTTATTATTATATCTAATAATAATACTATGTTTAATATCATAAAACTTATATTTATCTAAATTTGGTTATCAAAACTTGAATTTGAAAATTCAATTAATAACTTTACATCTAAAAAAGTGAGAAAATTAAATTGTATACAAGAATATTTTTTAAAATTAATATTTAATTTGCTAAAAAAAATTAAATGGTCATTTTCGATCCCAAGTTTGAATGACAAAAGATAAGGAATTTTTTAAAAAAAAATAATGTCAAAGACCTAAAAAAAATTTCGCCTAAGATCTCAAATAGGCATAAGTCGACCCTGCCTTTTATTAAGGGTCAGGTAATTTATGATGCATTTTGTATACAACATGATCAATCATATGATTTATTATATCAACTAAGGTTAAAAAAAACAAAAAAAAAAAGATTAGTTATCTTAAAATAAATTTTAATCAGCTGTTAACCATCCCGACTCCCTATTCAATTGGTTTGATGAATAATTATGTTTGAAATATCATTAAAATTATAAGTATATAATATATGTGAGAACCTTCTACTCAAGGACGCTATTATACTTAGTTTATTTGGCACCAATACAAGTAAGTATAATAACCAAAAA
>JBBMJZ010391737.1:0-31048 GCA_037833815.1 Zingiber zerumbet | reverse complement strand
CGGATTTTATTTTTTCGGTTCGGTTCGGGTCGGTATAAGCGGGTTGGTCGGTTTGGCGGGTTGACTGCTCACCCCTACAATCAACATATATATATATATAGTTGGCACCAGGTATCCAGCTTACGCCGACCAATCCTGGAAGTGATAGGTCCGACCTCACGGAAGTTTCTCACCGGCTACTAGGATAAATCAGGAAGCGCTCGTAGTGGACGACCCATCAGTCCAACGTTCTTAGATCAACCGCCCGTAATTCTGGACTTGATCCTTAGATGTCTAGGAAATTAAGAAGATGCCTTGCTGCACCATTGCCCCGGGGCCCGAGGGCTCCAATCAACATATATTATTTCATGTGGAAGTGTGAAATGAATTTGTTAAATAGCATATATGTTAGTCATTTTTATTAATATAAATATTTCTAATTTTTTTAATAGAGACCGCATGGTTGTGATGCAGTAGGTCAACCGTAAACTGCCCAGAAACACTTTCTGAAACCTAGATTTAAGTTGGGTTAAATTTTTTGGAAAAGCACCACCCCTAGTGCATGTCTTGCATCCATAATAACTCACAAAAGGAAATTATTTATCTTTTATATACAGTACTATAAGAATTTTACCTATTGCTCCAATCTTCTGCTCCAGACTAAAATCAATCAAGTCCTTCATGCTGCTCACAACCTCAGCTATCTAGGAAAGCAAATGGAATATCAGCAACTTCATGGAAAAAAAGTATAAGCTAGAAGTCAATTCACACAAGGCAGATAAACAATGGCTTATAAGTTACCTGCAAACATCTGACATATCTTTTGGAGAATCCAAAGTCATTCACAGCTTGTAAATCTAAACTTTTTAATAACTGACGACCTGTTGCTGCAAACCTACAAAATGAGTCACATAGTCAAGAAATATACGAGTTAAAAAAAACACATAATAATAAAATCAGCATGACAACATAGACCGAGAAGACTGACAATAAATAAGCAATCAAAACTATCCATAACTAACATGTAAGATCCATCAGAATTACTACATGAAATTGATATTTTTGACAATTCAAATGTAGTCTCTGTTCAAATGGATTTTTTTAAAGCTGTAGGAAAAGATGGCATCATGAAGTTCAATTCATTAATATAACCTCTTGATTTTCAATATACCAACATATGATGACATTTCATGTTAGCAACAAAGAAGTAAGAAGATTATAGGCAGAGATAAAGAGACAAAATAGTCAGCAACAGGAATTCATTGCATTAGCTTGTCGTGATTTAATGGACATTGTTGCTTGATTGTTTAATCATTGATGTGACAAAACTTATTTTATGTTGAAATTATTGCAAGATTGAACCAAGGATTAAAGTTTCTGTTGATAGTGTTCTCATAGGTATCAAGAAAGTATGCAACGCACCATCAGATACTCAACAACAACAACAACCAACAACCCAACCTTATCCCACCATCAGGTACTCAACAACCAACAACCATCAGGTACTCCCATAACAAAAATTATCGAGGAAAAGGATACCGAAAATGTCTGATCAATCCTTGGTGGAATTGGTAATTGATAAATGGAGTTTGTTTTGACTGAACTAGTCATGTTTTTTTTCTTCAATAGATATATCAAAGCAAGCTCCCCATTTTGATGAAAGTGGATTTTGATAGAAATGACTCTACCCTTTTAGGTAAATTTTGTACATTTGATTTTCCAAATGTATATTGAATTTCTTTGAAGCACTGCAGTTTATATGACAAGTTTCACTCACATGTTGCAGCTGGCTTGCAAGTCTTGATGCAGAACGGCAGACGAACTATTTTCAGTTATTGTTGCTTGATATTTTTGAGCAACTTGCAATAATTGGTTAACCTGAAAAATACAAAAGTTATATTTTAACAAGCAAAACATATACTTCATCAACCAACATTTACTTGCATATAAGCTATCACTGTTTCCATCAATAACATAATTTACCAGCTAACGATATTCAAAATTATATTATTTAGATTATTTTAGTTTATCTCTATTAGGCTCCTTCCTATAATAGATTCAGCTTATCTAACTATGAGTATACTTGTTCTTTGAACCCATTTTCATCAATTTTATCATCTATAATAGGCGCACCTAATAGTCTTGAATAATAAATATACTTTATAGTATGCTCACATATACTATATGTGATCCCAGAAATAAGCTTCTCCATGGCAAATAAAATATTGTAAATATTCATTAGATAATAGTAGAGAGAACATTATGATTTACACATGAAATATAAAATGTATCAAAACGTTATGGACCTAATCAGCCTTCTAAAGGGTCCGTCAAGGAGGATTCAACCACAACGAAGAAAGAGAACCAATCAGCCTCCTGAAGGGTCCATCAGGAAGGACTGAACAACAATGAAGAGAACTGATCTTTTGATCGTGCAAAGTAGGACCAGGGATACTTGACAGCAGAAATTTAATATGATCATCTGGTAACATCTTTTATATATAGATCTTAGATATCATACAAGGGAATGAAGCATTAATAATTTAATCTCCCTTTATTCTCTCTTTTTCATGAATTTTCATGCCCAATCACTGCTTGTTACTTTGGAACCCATGCTGACACCAAAAGACAGCTCCACCTCTTCCTGCAGATCACAACGAAAGACAGTGATTTCCCTTCCCGCCAATACTGGTCAAGGTCCATGGCTTCTAATAAATACACCACCAAGCAACTTATGGGTCGAAAGTCCATGACAAATCCCCTCAATCTCCTCTCTGAATTGATGATAGGAGTTGTTGTCCCCCTATCCAAACCGATCACACTCTTGGTTTAACTGCAGATCAAGGGTGGCTTTTGATGAAGACTTTGATCTTACCTCCACTGTTGCTGAATTGGAACAGAAACCCCACCACAAGTGCATATGATCCTACACCCAGGCTCGTAACAAATTGACATTAGAACAAGATATGGAAGATTACTTCCAACTAAGCATGTTATCATGCATTAAGTAAATAAAGAAAGATTAGACCAAGGATATCGACAACAAACCAAAATTCAGCCCCTAGGCATATGGTTTTGATGTTAGGTCAAAGTTTAAGTTAGGAAGATATTGTGATTTCTCACATATGTGTCAAGTATACAGATACAGAAAATTTGACATGTATTGTAGGTGTAACAATGGAATTTAGCTAGATCAAGGATAGTAAGCAAGTGGAAGACCAAGTAGATTGAGAACCAAATACTTGGCAATTGGAACACCAAGTAGGTCTGGGATGGGACACTTGGCAGATTGAAGTCTGGATAAATCAAGAAGAACCGAATGCTAGGCAAGACAATGCAGTCTTGGAGGTAAGAGCTCTAGGTGTGGATGAAAGTGCTTTTTGGAACAGTGAAGTGAAGTCCTGGAGGGTGGAATCTCTTGCCACATTGGTGAATTTCTGTGAGGATGAATCAAATGCGCTTGTACAACAGTGAGGAGGAACTAAAACCTCAACCTAGGAAGTGGTTGAAGTCAGAGCTACAGATCATTGAAACCTTACAGCAGCTGACTGGTATATGAGTCGATTAGGTATTCGACTTAGCACTGAACAGAAAGCCAAAGAATGCTTTGGTTCAAGAGTCCATTTAGGTTTAGTCAATTGATTAATAATGGAAAATCTGAAAGAGAGATATTGATATGACGTCAACGAGCTATTGTTTCAACAATATTCTAATAACTCAATTTAGTGAAATAATCATTGCATGCAACAGACTAACAAAGTCAATCAATAGTTGACTGAAAGTATGATCCTTCAACTGACTGAGGGCTCGATTTGAAGGCAAAAAAAGAGTTGAAGGCTTTGACTATAAATATGAGCATAGAGACATAGGAACAAAGGGCAATGCACGAAGCTCCGGCCAATGTGGGGTCTTGGGGAAGGTATATTGTACATAGCCTTACCCTGCTTTACAAGAAGCAGTTTCCGAGACTCAAACCATGATCTCTAGGTCACATGGCAACAACTTTACCGTTACGCCAAGACTCCCCTTCTTGTATTGGAAAATGAAAAAAATCTAATTCTCTCATCTCTAAGTCTTATGCTCAATTCTCTTACCTTTTCTTCTTGTATTGGAAAATGATTCTCCACCTTCGGTAACTTACCAAAAAGGAGAAAAGATGCTAGTTTGTGAGGGGTGATCTCCTGAAGGATCATAAGCCACAAAGTAAAAACAGAGGGGGTTTAGAACCACATAAATCCTTGTTGTATTTGCTGGTCTTGTTTCTTAATTGTGTTCTTTATATTTGCGCTGCACTATCTCAATTATTAGAATCAATCAAGAAAGTGAACAAGATTGGCTATTACCCTCCCCCTCTAGTCTGTAAACGATCTAACAGTAAACATCAAGACAATCAGAAGGGGAACATGAAAAACATAGTTGACTTGATTACAATTCTCCAAGGAGATGGGCATTCTTCATGCCACTGTCCAAGTGACTAACAACAATGGTAGGGTGACTGACATGATGCCCTAAGGACAATTGCATTCCAAGATTGATGAGGAGCATGAGGGAAGAGCACCTCCAAGACTAGGGATGAGCCCCTCTATTGACCACTCAAATGGGAGGTGCCAATATTGTGCTCTGAGATTTTATTTACTGAAGTATGATAGAACAAAAGATTAACTAACTTGGCTACTAAGATGCCACCACTTCTAAAACATCAATAGATCTAGAAAAACAGAAAAAATTGGCATTGTCTCTTATAACCTAGAAGGAAATGCACAGGTATAATTTTAAAAAATTGAAAGAGTTTTTTGCACTAATATGGGAGAATTCCAAGAGATTTGCCATAACCATTTTGGACAAACAATAAGGAAAGAAAATTAGGTGAATTATCCAAGCTTCAAGAGTACTTGAGTTGGATCCTCCTTGACAAGCCAACAGGTAGATCTTCACCTCTGCATTGGTACCTAATCTACAACTAGAAGAGATACACCAACCCCGAGACACCATCAACACAACACAACACAACATGCACACCTCTATGAATAAAAATCATGAGGGCCTAAAGAATCGCAACTATAATAGTAAACTAATAAAGAATTCATCACCAACCATCCAACACTTAACCAATGTGAGATGGTCAAATGTCATGCTAAGCCACTAAGGCCCTTTGCTTCAATTATAATGAACCATTTTCCAACAACCATACATGCAAGCGATTAGCCATGTTAGATGGAATTGAAAAAATGAATGCTAAAGAATCTCCTAATTACTCGCGAATGGCCACCCATGGAGTTACTTGATTCCCCAAAAAATCCCAATAACAGAAGTCCTGGCCACCATTAATTTGCACATTGTTTCTGCTCTAATCAACTCAAGCAATACAAGAAATTTCATCAACACAGATTTAGCCACCAAAAAATAGATGGCTAAACATGTTAGGTTTAATCATCTTGGCTTTCGCCACCATGAACATAGAATTCACAAAACAAGGAAAAGGGGTCAAATGTGAGGTTCCCAACAATGGTCACAGTTAACATCTCTAGGGTATGGACAAAATTGGTGTACCAAATGACATAAAAAAATGATACTCTAAGAGTCTGAAGGACGCCACCAGTAAAAAACTCATAGAAGGGCGATAAATTGTCAAATAAGAAACTAGGTTTCATGCTTGAGGACAAGCACAATTTTGATAAGGCAAGAAATGTTACGAACCTATCATGCCGTTCGACGGATTGTCTATCATAGGAGGACTTTGATCACGATGAAGAAAGACCAGCAATTGTATGGTTATATGATGGACATGCAAATTTGGACCCAAATTAACTAAAATAATTTTTTTTATATAACCAAGTTGTAGTAGCTTTTATAAATAGATGTTGGACATCATAAAAGGGAATTAAACAATAATGTAATTTCATCTGCCTCTATTCTCTTATCTCTCTCTTGTAGTGTTTCGACGCCCATACTATAACCAAGAAACATAGTTGGTCTTGTTCTTGTGGAATGAGACAAGAGATTGCCTTTTCCTTACTCTCCAACACCAATTGAGGCTTCATGGCCTTTAATTGGTATACCACAAGGCTGACCCATAAGCCACAGGCCTACAAGTGAATCCCCTCGATCACCTCACTAAACCAATACAAGAGGGTCATCCTCCTTCCAAACCGACCACTCTCTAGGTTCAATGGCAGAAGATAGGTGGCTTCTAAAGGAGATCTTGACCATGGATTCACTACTGTTGAATAGAAATGGAAACCATTACATACAAACACTATATATATATATATATATATAGAGAGAGAGAGAGAGAGAGAGAGAGAGAGAGAGAGAGAGAGCCCTTCATCAATTATGTAGAACACATGAAATTTAACATGTCCAAAGCTTTTGAATCATGACAAGTTCAGCTAACAAAGTCCCTTGATGGACAAGGGAAAAAAAAGAATAAATAAAAACAGATAGATTCTAAATGGACATTTCTTTTCTGAACCACTCCCAAAAATGTGTGGTAATTGCAATCAAAGTCCAAATATCTTTTTCTTTCTTTATTAGTTTGTTTCAAACTATAGGTAATCAAATAATCGATAGTATTATTGTGAGCCAACACCTAGATGATGAAAATATCCTTTAAAAGAAATGTGCAGAATGAGGTGATTTTTCATAGTTCAATAGAAAATAAAATATTTGGCCTAAATTGAACAATATGTTTTGTCTAGATCAGCTCTACTTAAGTCTACCATATCCTTGCTAGCGACAATTCCGTATCCTTCAAGGAAAATAATTTATTAACATCCAATGTGAAGTCTATATCATCTTTCAAGTTCAAACAGTTTGTCCACGAACTTATTAACACAATCAATTGCTTGCTTAGCCTCCCCAACAACAAAACACATGCCCCAACTAATTGGGATTTAACATGGAGATATCCATCCTTGAGCTCGTGATGCAATATCATTAGTATCACCTATTAAATCACAATTGACTGTTGTTAAGTGGAGTTTCCAAATCCCCGCCTACCCACACCTTTTTCTTTAACAAACCAGCTAGCTAACTATGAAATCTGCCTCATCCTATTATTTCATCATCTATTAAACCTTACTAATTGTTCATAAATAGTCATTTTGTCTTATGAGCAAGCACTGTTTTTCTATTACTTTTAGGAATTTCATTCTATATTTAGCAATACAATAAAATAGTTAAGCAAACCAAATACCTGTGGTGCAAGCAACCTACGAGAAAGAAACTCTTCATGTCGTCGACTACAAAATTCCCATAATAATATCTGTAGCAGAGTAAAAAAGTAACATTAACGACGGAGAAAATTACATCTAAGAGGCAATCAATCAATTCAAGGAAGAGACTTAAGCCCATTTAGTTTAAAACCTTCAGTTCTGGTGTAAATAATATACGAAGCTGTCCTTCACGAATAGTATGTAGATGTTCATAAACAGTCTCTTCAACAGCTTTCTCAAACTTCAATACCATAATTCCAGAAGGCAACTGACCCTCATGTGGCATATCAAGAAACAAATTCTCATCAATAACTCCACCATCAAATTTGATTTGAAAAAGTCGAGGAAGTACTTCAAAAGTAGCCTCTGAAAACAACACAAATTTGTGCAGACAGTCTAAATTAGGACCATTGTGATTCTAGTGAATTTTATAGAATATCACTATTGATACATATACCACTAATAATAGTCACAAAACTTCCAGTTAGAAAAACTAACTGTAGATTTTGGCCTAACAATTCAAGACAAATTTCTGGTGCCAACAAATATGAGCTTAAGGGTTCCAGTAAATACACCCACGTGGTTATTTGACAGGGGAGTTTCAATCAAATTATGAGGGAAAAAATTTGACATCTAAGACCTGGATTATTTGCAGAAGTAACACCAATTGCTGTAATATAGAGAATGTTATACTCAATTTGATGGGACTACGGTTGACATGATGTGTTAGGAGGATTGCAGAAATAGAAGAAAATACATGGCACAGACACTAAAAAATGGTGAAACTCTTGGAATGACAATAGAAATAGTTGTTAACACCACCACTGAGGTGATATTTATTCATGGGTTTGGCATTACAACATGTTGCATACTATTATCTTGTTACTAAATGTGGCATTACAACATTTAATTGTGCCAATTAGCAACATGCCAATAGTATGCATGAAGCTTGTGCTGAGCTTCTGTTTGCCTTTCACTAACATTGATGCAAATTAAGTTCTAGATAGAAAAATTGCCTTTCTCAATGAATCATAGTTGTTAAAAGAGTGCTCTTCACTCGCTTAAGCGCCAAGCAACGCGAGGCACATGCACTGCGTTGCAAAGAACTCGGAAGCATACGAGTTCTCTGAAGTGCGCACATCTTTGCACCTTGTGTAAAAGCACAAGCGAGCGCATTTTGTGCTTCCTCTTTCTTTTCTCTATAAGTTTTTTCTGTTTTGAATTTTCAAGTGGCGCCAGAGGCGTCGCGGGATGCTCCCGGCGGCGCCAGAGGTTTCGCAGGACACTCCGGGCAGCTTCGGAGGCATCGCAAGACTCCGGCGCCGGCGGGAGCGTGTGGCGACGGCACCGACGGGAGCATCCCACGACGACTTTGGCACAGTGGAGGCATCGCGATATCCTTGAGTTACTGTTCGAACTCGAACTTTGGGGATGGGATTTGATTAATTCAATCAACTCCCAACTTAAATAGCATAAACCCTAATTAAATTATCTCAATAAAATATATAAAAGTATATTTAAAATTAAAAAATCAATAAATTTTATTACTTCATATAAATCTATTTATATTCTATTAATTTTTTTACTGCTTTGTATTTTTTTTATTTATTAATTGATTATTATTGATTTCATCACTATGGCGTATTCATATATATGTTATTTATTGTGCTTTGTTCTGTAAAGTGTGCACTTCGCTTTGCGCTTTGCAGTTTAAGCTCCATAACCCTTGAGCGTTTTTTTGGGCCTCGTGCTTTTGACAACTATGCAATGAATGACTTAGGACATATAATTTTCCTTTACCCATTTGTAATTTTCCATTTTTTTCTTCAATTCAAACAAATTTGTATTTTGAGATTGGACTTTGAAGAACCAAAGAAGCTGATAAAAACACCTTTAAATGAAAGTCTTCAAATAGTTCAAGGATGCATTACAGGCATCCTAACAGCATTGTATCTTAGATTCATCTTGAATTCTACATTCTAAATTGTAAAGCAAGAACCCTTCTTACTCTCAGAATTAGATCCCTGTAATAAATGGTAAAACTTCAGGAACTTCAGCTTGGATCTTTGGTAGTTAACAAAATTGAGGTTTCAATTACAAACTTTACGCAGTTGTTAGTTGATATTACATAAAGGCAATTAAGTTCAAACTCATATTGAATAGGATCCATTGTTATATTTCTCTAGAAGAAGATTGGGTGAGATTCCAACTTGACAAGACCTAGATATTTATGCAAAAACCAATTTGAGTTGAGGGAAATTTCATTTCACCGCCCAAGTTTCATTATTCCATTAAGTGATAATGATGTTAGTGATTGGGGTCAAAATGATATGAGATTTAATTTAGCTGAACTAGTTGGTCATCAATATTGGAGTTACTATACCATTTGGAATATTGTAGACAATAGAATTCCTGGGCTTTACCTTAGAATCAGTGAAAAACAAACGGCAACTGAAATCAACCTTGTTTCAGTGTAGCAAACCGTTTAGAAGTTTAAACTATTCCATAAAGGTCCCTATAGTCCTGAGGTCCTTGGGTAATGCCATGAAATATAGATACTATCGACACACCAATATTAGCTCTATATTCCTTGCTTCTTTGTTCATCCAGCAAAGGAACAGGAGACTGCAGCACTTGGCTCAAATGTATATAAAACTTTCGTTCAATCATGATGAATGTTATCACATATATAAGAAAAACAGGCAAGAAAAAGCATATTGCTAATGCATGCATATATGTAAGATACAAATGGAAACAGTGTCATTTATCATAGATTGATTTATCTAAAATCAATCAGATTTCTGCATTAACCTAATGACCAAAGATAACTATAGAGATAATTTTACTAACCAAATCCCTTTCTAGACTTGGAAGCACAGATGTCACATTGCCATGCATCCTGCATTAACCAAAGAATGCACAAACAGTAAATGATGAAGAATAATAGGAAAATAACTGCATTACCATAATCTAAGCTTGCAAGTTAAACTGGATGATTTTAATCTATTTTTCAGCAACTTCCAGAGATGGAGACCATACCAATTACCAGGCTCAAGTAAAAACAAGTAGTTCTGAAATTGCTAACATGTTGAATAACCATGGAAAGAAATTAAAATATGATGGCCATACATCAGGACAAAATCTAGCTGAGCCTACTTAGATTCTTATTTTATACTGTTAGAGACAAACTTAAATTTGTTTAGTGGATACATGAATCTTGAGGAAACAAGACATAACAAACATATTGGTGTGACTACCTATAAGGTTTATCCACAAAATATTAGCTTACCTAAACGGCTAAACCTAACAAGTATTTATTTTATTGTTTTTCCAGGAAGGGAGCATGAGCTTCAAAAAATTAAGTACATAAACTATCGACATGCATCACAATATATCTTCCACTAGAAATAAGTTGTCAAATAAACAGAAACCAAATTTAGTTCCGCCTCCTAATTTCAAGACCAGATACTCATTATAAGTTTATAACTAGCACTAATCCTTCCCATATAACAGAGAAGTTGCATTTATAGCCCAAATAGATAAATGCAAATTAAATATTCTTTCTCATTCATTATGCAGAATAAAGGGTCAAAATAAGAAGCAACTGAAAGAACTATAACAACAACTTACAATAGCCAATTGCGGGAAAATACCCAGAGCATGATTACCCATATTTTCGTACAAGGACAAACACCATCTTTTCTTGGCTTGAGGTGCAAAATACTCAGACACAAACTTCCTCCAATATAAAATTGTGTTGTCCTATAACCAAACAAAAGGACTAAAACAGTTTAGATTACACAAGAATGACATGAGATTAATCTTAGGAAGCTACTAGATTGTGATAAAAATTAAAGAATAAACTCACACGTGGCCGATGTCGTTTGTGATACAAGTATTGCATAAGCTTACGGTAACATATTCCATTATCAATTGTCTGTTTAACAGGATTCGCTAATTGAAGAGCCTGAGGCTGCAGATGTTGTTGCTGCAAGTTTCTCACAGGGACTCGCTGCATCTGAGAGAAGGATTGCATTATCTGCTGTTGCCGTTGCTGCTGCAATAATCTCTGGTGTTGCAAAATGGCCTGCTGCATGTTCTGTTGACCATGTGCTTGAATGGGCTCATGTCTCTGGAAAAGCTGTTGTATCGACTGTCGCTGCAAGACATCCTCATGCCTTCCATCAATTCGTGGTTTCTTTTGGGCATTCATAAAACTTCCAAGGTCCTGTTGCGTTAACTGAGATGTTGCTCCTGACAGCCCTTGCTTTTGCATCTGTGCTAGGGAAAGGTTTTGCTGCGCAGTTGAGCAACCATCCATCACTGAAGAACCTGAAAAGTTGGAGGAGAAGGAAATGGGAGAGGTAGGAAGCCGTGTATATGTCTCGTTATTAAAGCTGGCGCATCGTTGCAACTGAGCGCTACAGAGAGCCGAGTTGGCATCCGTGACAAGGGAATTCGCACCAATATTTGGACCCGATGAGTTTCCAGCGCTGTTAGGTATCTGGTTCATGTGATCAGAGGCAAGTCCGAGACCGGAACAACCATTCCCTGACATGGGGATCAAAGTGTCTGAACTCTGACCACCATCGCTCTGACAAAAATAACAGAGGAGCCTATTTGGCCTCGGCAAATCCGAAGAGAAGATAACACTATACAGCAAAGAGGATCCACGTACCTACAGTGAGCCAGCCATCTTATAAACAACCTTAAAAGGAGCACTTTTGAAACCTAAACACCACTTGTTCAACAAAACTTGCACTTTTGCCTTTCAATTCCATTCTCAACTCCAAAGAAATGATTCGGAAGAAGTTAACTCGAAATGTAGATAAGCAGCTATGAGGATCAAATAAAATATCTCCTTTGTCACTGTCAAGAGAGATCGAAACATTAAAAGCTGCAATCGTATTTACAGGGAACGAATAAAGCTGCTATTAAGAGATCAGGAGGAGGAGAACATAAATCCTAATTTCTCCGAGGTTTAGTGAAAGTGATAGGGCAAAGTCACAACTGATCTCGAAATCACCTAGTCACAACGTTTCGCAGCAATTCGACCCCGAGAAGCCGCAAGGTTCCTATATGGAATCAAGTCACAAAAAATTGACACTCTCACAAACGATCAAGTAATAGGTTGAAAATCACGAGGAAGAGAAAGCAGAAAAGGATAGCGGAGCCGGAAAGGAAGGCAAATGAATCGGCAAGCAAAGGCGCTTACCCTTCGAATCCGAGCCGGCATCGACCAACGAGATAAAAAACCTGCGGGAATCAAAAGATGCAACGCGCTCACTTCTTCTTCGCCCCTCCCCCTCGCGGTCCCCTTTCTCGCGGCGCTACGCCGCCGGCGAGCGGCTCCTCCTCTTATAGGTCGCGGGAACTCGCGGGGGAGGCGATTGATGACCGGCTGCAACCGCCTCGGCGATCATCGTTTACCGGCTTTCACCAGTCCGCACGACCCTTTCTTTGGATTCATCACGATCGTCCATTCTTCCCAATCCTTAATCTGACGGTCCGTATTCCGTGCCCAACACGATGGGGTCCAGGGTAGATTTCCAAATCTGGCGTTGCCACTGGGAAATCATCTGATGAGAATAAACGATCCACCCCCTATTAACAAACCCATACATCTACCTCCTGCGGAGCCAGTCGATCGATGAACTAGTGGTATAATACGGAGGTGTAGATATGAGGGAAAGTTCGTGCAACCGTGCACGTGCATCGACGTTTCTTAATGAACGGTTTCGAGGTTCGAAACGTCTTCTCTTGAGCGATGTTTCTGTTCCCCATTTCCTACTCGATTGATGACTGGGTGAGCCACAGTGGGCTCCAGGTGACAATAACGTGAATAAAACGTAGGTTACCTTTGTTGATCCGGTTGTAAAAAGAGATAATTGATAATTAATTAAGTAATAGGCTTAGTTTGACATCCTGAGGACTGAGGCTAAGGTTGTTCGAACGTTTAATTATATTTTTGAACACCGACCCACATAATTAAATATTTTTTTATTATTATAAGTAGACGATCATATTCACCATAATTAAAAACTCTTCTAGTCCAATGAGTTATATCCATTAGTTTATTATATTTAGTTAGTAAAAAAAATAATCTTGGCATATCATTTTAATTATGAGCAATGATTCTTATCGATTATAAAATAAATAAATTTTCTTGTATAATGAATCCATTTATATCCTTTGTTTATGTATACAAGTCGTGGTATATTTATGTTATAAAAAATTTAAGACATCGTTTACAAGATAGTAAAAAATGTTATAATTAAATCACATTTGTAATCTTCTATGAGTATAAATAGCATGCTTTATTTTTAAAAAGGGTTTGTTTGCTCATTATAAAATATTTTACATGTGAAACCCATTTTTTTTTTCTTCGAAGAAGACAAAAGAAAAGAATTTTCCTTTTCTAGGGTAGATCGATTAGTGCACTTATCCATTTTGCATATGTGGCCCACTTGACCCCAATCGACCTATTTGATCCAATTAATTCACAAGGCTGATTTACCAACACAACCACCTAACCGATTGGTTTGGCCCAATTAGATTGACCTTCCCACTTAACAGTTCTCTTGAGTTGAATGGCTTAATTTTAGTTGTTATTATTATTGAGGTGAAACAATATTAATTGTTGTAAGTGAGCTAAAGTTATTTGTTCCTCTCCATTGCTTGAAATCAAGAAGGTTGTGATAAGTTGGGCAGGAGTAGGCTAAGACTCTGTCTAGGTGTGCATAAAGAGAGAAAATAAAATACATAGAAGGATGAGAAAAGAATCTTATTAATACTCAGTTTACTCGGATGGATACATGGATGGATGGATTGGTGAGGGAAAGGAATTAATCGTCGAAAAATATCCTTGCAGGAAGAGAAAATAATACCCTCAGGAATAGAAACGGAAGGGAAAGGAGGAAGAATGAAAGGGATCCATTGGGAAAAAAAGGAGGAAGAAGGCAAGCGGTTGCGCGCGCGTCCGCGAGCGGCAAGCGACCGTGCTTGTGCTCCCGAGCAGCCGTGCTCGCACCCACGAGCAGCGAGCGACGAGCTGCCATGCTCGTTAGCGGTCGTGCTTGTGCCTGCGAGCGACGAGAGGCCGCTCGCAGCACAACCGTGCTCCCGTGCGGTGAGCGGTCGTGCTCGTGCTCGCGAGAGGCCTTGCTTGTGCCAGTGAGAGCGAGCAACGGTGCTCGCGAGCAACCAGTGAGCGCCCGAGCTCCTGCTGCTCGTGCTCGTGAACTTTCGTGAGGGGGATGCCGAACTCGCAGACAGCCATGAGGGAATGCTCGTGCTTGCGAGGCTGAGGACAAGGAGGATGTGACGAGAAGGAAAGAAATAAAAATTTGCTAAGAAATCTATTGATGGATGGATTTATAAATCCACTATTCTTATGTGATAAGTAAACGAGGGAAAATATATATAATCCATCATTTCTTACTAATTAAATAAATTGCGGAAAATTTTCCTGAGGTGACCACCTACGCGAGGTAACTATGCAGGGCCTTGTGAGTGGCCCCGCAGTCCCACCGACGCAAGGCCGAAAGGCGGCCATGTAGGGTAGCCCGCAGCTATTCGTGTTTCGCAATGGTTGAGAGCAGTGTGGCAAGCCATCAAGTAAATAACTCAAGACGGAGGAAGAAAATAGACTTTTTGTCCGATTTAGATAGATATAAAAATATATAAAATTTGATCCCATATAAATGGATTCATAATTCCGACCATCCATTATTTTATAATAAGTAAAATAGATAAAAAATCTATTCTTTTTCATAAAATAAATACCAAAAAAAATTAAGCAAGAAAAATTTTCTTTAATTTTTAAATTCGCCATCTCAAATAAACAAGGCGACTTGTGTGAAGTGCAGAAAAAAGTTTATGGCCTATTCTTCTTCTATGGAATTGTGTTGCTATTCCTCAAAGTGTGACTTCAAAGATTCTCTTCCAGGTGGCCTTGTCCCTTTTTTACCGGCCACAATTATGCCAAAACTTTTGCAAAGGATGGAATGTGTCTTTGTAACGGTTTTAACTATCTAGTTAGTATGGACAAATTGACACTTTTTCTCCTTTAAGCAATCTAAAAGTGCATGTGTCACTCATCCAAAACTCTCATGGTTAGTTCATAGTTAGTAGGTAATTTTAGTTTCTTCACCTCTCTAACATATTGGAAATTAATCCATAAGTACACCGTAGTTAAGAATTGATTTGTAAATATCCGACTAACTACCAAAGCACTTTTCCATTCCACCGTAACACAGGGCGAATAGGCTGCAATGCCCGATAATATGTGGTAATTCGAGGGAGTCAATCTATAGAAGAAAAATTCTAAAAGAAACTTCTCGGGCACATAAATGGACAAGGTGTCACTTGGTCCATTGGGTAGTATTTTATTCCTCATCGACTTTAGTACAATAGTTATTCTTATATCTTATAACAAGTACCAACAAGAAACAAGTGTTTTGATGAAATCATGATTCCAATATTCATGATTTCAGTATTTTTGGTACCATTCTAAGGAATTGGAATCTAACTTTATCCAATTCGAGACTACTTAATTAAATTTCCAAGTTAACCCAAGGGATCGATGTCTTCACTGCCTTCTTGGATCCTTTAGTTGCATTCTTATACATGAGAGAATATTTGATTTCTTCTTAGACTTTGATTAACCTCCATCAATCAATAAAGAGAAAGCACTTCCCTTAAATGTCAACTTATATCACAGTCCGACTTTGTTGTAATTCACTCTGACTTCCTATAATCATGTTAATTTATTTCTGGTCATCTTGTTTCGTAAAATTGAATCAAAGTAATAACAGCGGAAATAAAGTAAAGGACATAATTTAATTTTTCTTAGTTCATAGTTCTGTGACTACTATTCTAAGGTCTGTGATCCTTGATTGCTTCCGATGGACAATCTAATATAGTTCTTCTCACCGAAAACTATCAAAGAAGAAGTAGATTCGTACAAGTACAAGATGTATAGAAAATGTAAGTACAATACTATACCAACAACAAATAAACTAGATGAAGTGTAGATTGTCAGAGCTTAGTAATAGTTGAAGCTTGCACGAGCAGTAGTAGAACAGACGAGACAGAGCACTGAGAGAAATTGATGTTCAGCTCAAACCCCAAGAGTTTCATTTATAGGCCCCGTTTGGTCGACTAAAAAGTTGTTTCGTCGATTAAACCTTTTCGTCGACAGAACCTCTATCCGTCGAACTCTGGGCCCTTCCTTGTTTGCTATGATCATATCCGCTCGATTCCACAAATCACGTGGTTCAATCGATTGATCCACATTATCTGTCGATGGAACCACTGGATTTCCTTTCCTGCATGATTTGATCTAATCGGTTGTTGTTACCTTTTATGGATCGATTGACTGATCCTCCGTTGACGAATCCAATTGTCTTTCATTTTTGTTTTGTCGTGATATGATCTTTGCCACACTGGTTGGATCAGTCGACTGATCCCACGGATCAGTTGACTTAATCCTCGGTTAAACTCGAATTTTATTTATCTATAAAATAAAGTTAGCATATTAGTATAATACTAGTAATCCTACAAAACAAAGCTAGACAATAGATGAAATAGATGCATGAGTATGATAGTTAGGATTGTCTTGATCTTAACTTAAAAATCTCTATTGGTTTCTTCAGTTGGATCAACGTCTAATGTTTGTCCTGAGACACGATCTCACAACTACACTCCAGAAGCTTACCTTAACTTACTCGCCAAATATTTAGTCCTCTAGACCTATTTGGACCTTTTTTAGTTCTATTTAGTGTTTTACAACGACCAAATCCACTAAGATTTTCCTATAACACTGAATTAGTATAATAAATATAAAATAGTAAAATAAAGCAATGTTAATAGAATTCAACATTCGCTAGCCCAGTCGATTGTGCACGGTCGATCGGAAATCTTTCGGTCACACTTGCTTGGAGTTCCCTCCTCCAAGTCTTCTCACTACATAAGGTTCACTCCCCTAGTGTTTTCTTTTGCTTAAAGTTAACTCCTTTAAGATTTTTCATTACCTAAGGTTTACTCCCCTAGGGGTTTCCCCTGCTTAGAGTTTAGTTTTTTCATATTTCTCATTACCTAGGGTTCACTCCCTTAAAATTTTTCTCTTACTTAGGCTTCTTATTACGTAGGTTCACTCCCCTCACTACAAACAAAATGAATATTAGGACCCAAAAAATTAACAGCAGTTGTAAAATAGAATAAATAAAATCAGTCATAAGTAACCACTGCTAAAACCACTTCAATTGGTATATTTTTTTGAAGTGGTTATAAAAACGTTTCTATTGGTCACCTTTAGAAGTGGTCAAATTAACAACTTCTATAAGTTGCCTTTGGAAGCGGTTAAGATCATTTCTAGCATATGAGATTAAAAAAAAATAAGACATGATCACAGATGAAATCTCTATTTTCCTCTCCTCGCATCGTGACTCAATCTCACTAACGCCCTTGTTCCTCTTCACCTCACCACAAACGGCCAACGACCTCCTCATTCCCAGCACAGTCACTGGTCGGAGTCAAGCTCCACCATCCTCTATTCCTCTCCCGATTGGGAGAGAAACCTTTCTCCTCTCTCCCCTTGATCAGGGCGCAACAAGGATGGGGACGCGAGTCATCCGGATATGGGACACCAACTCCACTCATCACCGGAGCAGCCACCTTCTTCTCCCGATTGGGAGAAGTTCCAACTGAATGCTCACTTCATCTCCTTCCTCTCCTGAGTGGTTATCAGTATACAAGACCAGCATCGTCCCTGACAGGAAAAAAGGGATTCCTAGAAAATTGAAACATCGATCAAGATCGAAGAAAGAGGAGATTTTTGGAGATCTGAAATCATGGGAGGCAAAATTACATTACAAGAAATCAAAAAGACATGCAATGTAAAGGCATCCCTAGGAATAGCACAGTGAACAACAAAACTTCAAGTAGATTGAAGAGCATGTATACTAATTATTTCATAATTACTCTTTTGGCAGTTAAGTAGGAATGTTTTGGGGCCTAAAGGTTTCAGTGACTAAACTTGTAGTGAGTCTTTGAATTGGTAATTGTCAAATGGCTAGCCATATATCTATTAAGCAGCACCAATCAATTTTCTTCCAGCATATGACATTATAAGCTAGCCTCACTATGGACCAATCCAATTGGTACTACCCTGATAAAAGTCCTGCGCTTTGGACCTTGGTCAGAGTGGTATTAATGTTAACTTTGAGACTTGGCTAGTATAACAATAAAATTTGCTATTATATATCTATTAAGGTTCAATAGTAAAAATTTCAGTTTCCTTAATAGGTGGCTCTGAATAATTTCTTGACTATGTATTTTTTTTACCACTTTGAGGTTTTGGAAGTCAACGTTTTCTACTATATGTTGTCAAAAAAATTACCTTTTGTGTGCAAGCATGTTTTTCTTATCTACCAGGTTATACTTGGAATCAAGTTCAAAGTCAAACTGTCCCCTACCCTTATAACTGGTTCATTGAATTCCTTTCACACTGCTATGGTTATTTTCCTCATCACTGGTATGCATATTTTAAATTTCATGCAAATTTTACGACCATTGTATTGATATCAGCTATTTGATTTCTGCAGAGATACTTGATTTTTGTGATTTCATCTACCAACTCCAGAGGAACAAGCCTCACGAAGTGCAGCTGTGCAATGCATATATGTTATTATAAAAAATATCTAGCCTCACTGCAGACTATGTTCAATTTTTTTCTTTCTAATTTGTAGCAGAGTTGCTCAATTGATTTTGAGATATCTGAATTGCTTTTATTTGTATTTTCCCCTATAATCTAGGTTGAAATTTTTGGATCATTTAGGACAGGTTTATACCTTCCAACAAGTGATATCGAAGTAAGTCTTAGATCTCTAGAAATTATTTGTCAGTATGCATCTTGTATTTTTTTTCGTTGCTTTGATTGATAGCAAGAAAACACAAGACATGATTTAGTTTCATTGAAAACATGACATAATACACCTACAAATTACCTTTATTAGTAGCATTTTAGTCTGACATGATACATAATATATCTTTGTGATGGATGAAATCCTTTTTTTTTCCGTACTTAAGCTTGAACTACTTTCTTTGCCTCTTAAGTTTGACTATCTTAACTTTTTTTTTCTTAAGTTGTGGTTCTTGATTCAGAGGTGAAGACTCCACAAATTGGGCTTTATGCTCTCTCAAGAGCAGTATCACAAAGAAGTGTTGCTAAAAAAGTGCAGGTAGTTTTGATATTGTTGAAAAACTTCTGTTGAAACCAGTTATAGTTGCTAATGTACTAAGCATCAATACAAGGAATATATCCTCAAAATTTTCTGAAAAAACAGATTAAAGTTGCTAATGCATGAAGGACCAATACAAGAATTAACATTTTTTTCTTTATTTTTTTCTTTATTTTTTTCTTAGGTTATAGCAAAGGCTCAAGTCCCAATTATAAAATTCGTGGAGAAGAAAAGTGGTGTAGCTTTTGATATCAGGTTTAAAATTTTCTCTAAATTCTGTTAGTTTGGGAAAGAGAAGGAATTTCAGCAAGCTAATATTTCTATTTCCATACACTCTTCTGTAACAAAAATCACTGAAATTTTGGTTAGCAATGGCTGTCGGTCTTTTTCTCTACTCGTCTTGTTCATCATAATTCTTCATTATTATTTTAGCTTCATTTTGTTGTTATGATTTCCTTGCAAATAGCTGTGGAAAAGAACAAACTATTATTCTCTTTGGAACAACCCACTGTTAATATATCATAAAACTCTCATATTTTGAGAAATTACCAAGGGTTGTCCCATTAGACTAATGTTATTCAATCTTTTTTTTACCAATTCTTTATATATAACCAATAGTTTTTTATGGGATTATGATCCTTGCTCTTTCTTGCTAGATTAATAATACTAGTTCTTCTTCCTTTTTCTCTCTGTTTTGGATAATTAACACTTAAATCTTAGGTTTGGTTATTCTTTCAGTTTTGACATGGATAGTGGACCTAAAGCTCCTGATTACATGAAGGTAATTGAAAAGAACATCACTGGGTAATCATATGCTTTTGTTATTTATCTTGAACAAACGTTTAGAAAAGCTGCTTGTATTTGGTTGAGTCAGCTACAGAAAGGGAACATGTTTGCTGTAGATTGCTAGCATAATAGTATGCAACTAATATTGGCATGTATGTGAACGATATTTTCCTGACTTCTCATCACTTTATCTTGTTATATGCACATTTTTAGGAAATTCTTTTGCGATGTTCAACCATTTGTGTAGTCAGCTTTGGATGAATATAATGTATCTATATTTGCATATGGCCAAAGTAGCTCTGGGCAGATACACAATGGTTTCCTTTTCTCATTGGATGCTCCTGATGTCATTACTTCTCTCCTTTAACTGTATGCATTGAATATGCTATTCAAGGTTGGAGAAGACTTGTTATTGAAAGTTGTATATGTTTTAGGGATTGAAGAAGATTTTGTGATGGTGGTACATTATGGAGAAAAATGTAAATGAGATATATTCATATTTAGAAATGAAATATGAATATTATATATTATTTTGGTAATGCAATATGTTATGAATATAAATTAGTTTTGTGAATTAAAATGTGAATATCATGAATTGATTTAATTTGGTATTGTATTTAGTTTTGGAAATATGATAAATATGCAGGTAAAATATGGTATAGGATCATTTTTTAACTAGTTCAAATTCGATGTTAGCAGCGGTTTTAAACCACTCCTAATAATATAGGATTATTTTTAAACAACTACTATAAGACACATTCACAAGCGGTCTATAACCGCTTTAATGGTAAACAATCAAAAGCGGTTAATAACCGCTTCTAAAAGGAAGCATCAAAAGTGGTTGGTAACCGCTTCTGAATGTATGAATCAGATGCAGTTATTAACCACTTCTAATGGTATGCATCAGAAGCGATTAAATGGTTTAAACCACATGTTAGTTTTACCGCTTCGGTTGCCCTAGCACCTCCAACATCTGCAACGTTTGGAAAACTGGTGCAATAGGTTTAACAGCAGTTGGTAAATGTTGCTATAAGCATTCTATAACCGTAGCTAAAACATTTTTTTTATGGTGCCTGGGGTTTTCCCTTTTGTAGAGTTTATTTCTCTAAGATTTCTCATTACCTAGGGTTCACTCTCCTAGGATTTTTTTCCTTAGAGTTTACTCCTCTAAAACTTCTCATTATCTAGGATTCACTTCCCTAGGGTTTTCCTTTGCTTAGAGTTCACTCTTCTCATTATCTAGGGTTTACTCCCTTATGGTTTTCCCTTGTTTAGAGTTCACTTCTCTAAGACTTCTCATTACATTGAGTTGCCTCCTCCTAGGATTTTCTATTGCCTAACCTCCAGTTATGACATTTAACTTGCCTAACCTCAAGTTAGGACTTTTCTTTGCCTAACTTCCAGTTGGGACTTTCCTTACTAGTCATCCGATCAACATTGACCTGACTACACATCTTGGCTAGGTTAACCTTGGCCAAACTCTATTTAAATATATTGTCAAACAAATATCAAAACTCTAATGGTAGATTGCACCAACAAATTTAACTTTATATAATTTATTGTTTGACTAATCTTCTCAAGATATCCAAAGCTATTATTAAATTTTTTTTTAGGACTTTTCTCATACTATCCTTTCCACTTGGTGAAGGTGAGAGGCCTTTGGCCTGAAGGATTTTCAATTGCTTCCAAGTGTTCCATTCTACCATACATAAATAGGATAGATATTGTACAAAGTAATCTATCTACATGAGGAGAGGTTGTGTCATTATTGATTTTGTTTGATAGTTCCTTGCGGCTTGTGCTAGGTTCCTTCTTATCACTCAAACTTACCACCGAGATATCTATTATCATGAGAGTAAAGTGATTTCTTCTCTTGGATATTTCATCTTTTTTTGAGGATGATATGTCACTCTATATTGCCCTCAATGTTTTTTTTCCTTCAACTTAGGGGAATTAGTCTTGAAGTGCCCCTCCTTATTGCAATTAATGTAAGCAGTGTCTTCTTTTTCCCCTTAGCTTCTTCTCTCATCATTAAGCATCTACTTGATGTCACTCGTGTCCAATTTCTCGTTCTTCTTGGTTGCTCTCTTCACCATGTGAGCTATGTGTGAGTCTTCATCACTTCGGGAGATGAAGAGAGTGATAATGGTGGTGATGGTGGTAGTGAACTATCCTCTTCAACTTTCTCTTGGGCCACAAATGTAACCTCTTTCTTGGTTTACTTGGAATTTTAGTTTAATTCTTCATGAAGGTGATTTGCCTATTATCTATCTTGCATCATGAAATTTTGTAATTAATTCATCAAAAGTTCCCTCTTGACAATCTTGGAATCAAAGGTGTCCTCATGCAATTTGATCAACTTCCCTCGTAAATCCTTAGCATTTGGGAAAGGTCTCTCCTTATTTAATTCTTCCATTGGGAGACCATACTACAAAGTAATTATGGACTTAACATTTGTTAGAAACTTTTCCTTTACTTCTTCACTGATTTTTTTTCTTCACTATCGTTCATAAGTCAAAAAATCCACCATGAAGTAATATTTCATTCAACTCTTCCAATAGCCAAAATTTACTTCATTGATACAATAAAAGTGAAGGACCAACTGTTATCAGTGGTCAGCCGGCCATCCATATCGAGCTTCTAATGAGGTTCCTTCTGATCGATCACCAACAATATACTTCAATGAATATTTCAGCAAGGGCAAGAATATTTATAGACTTACAAATAAGTGGTCTCATTTGGGCATTTTTTGACAAGCAGATATTGGCAGAAAATAAAAACATACAAAAGTTAAAGACAATTTTGTCAACAACAAGCATTTTATATATAAGATTTATATTTTTTTACAATATTAATATTTTTATCTTGACCATATCTCTATGGATTTTTTTTTTTAATCTAACCCTTTTTCCCCGCCTAATTCCCAGTATCAACAAATATAAGCAATATATTCATTTCAAAGATTCAACTTCATACAAAATACTCAACCTGATGCTGAATTCTTTTGGCAATCAGATGATCACCAGAACAGTTCACTAGCAGTTAATGATATGAAATGAAAACAAATGATTGAACACCCACTTTGTTAATCCTAGTAATACTCACATCAAATAGATTTAGTAGCAGAATACTTATCTCAAGGGTGGAAGTTATCTGAAATCTGATAGTGATGTGCACTATAATGTTGTCTTCAATTGCTCATATAGTAACCAAAGTATAAAGCCCAGAATAGTGTCCCTGAGTAAACTCCTGAGCAAATCAGCTTGCCAGCGATTCTTGTATGTCCGACCCAATTTTTCACCAGCAATGTCGCGGAACCGCAAATCCCCCTGATCAGATATCAATGCGAAGACAACCCCATTCATGTGACCTTTTCCAATGACCCCAAGTACTTTCTTGCTCTTGTTCACAGCTTTGCTCCTTTTGAGAGACCATGCAAGATACTAAAAGCAAAGAAAAAGGATCTGATTCAGATTGGCTGAAGGGACATGCTGACAAATAGAAATTGTACATGGGATTGGAGTTCCCAGAGTCACTTAAATAATTGATTCATATGCCAAAAATTATGAAGTATATGAAGACAATAAACAAGTGGCTTGAACTTGAAGGGCTATATCCTCTATTTATCCTTTACATGGCTTTTAAAGAAGCCAATCATTGCTAGATGGCTTGGGCCATCCTTTGGTTTGGATCATTTTTGAGTAACACACTATCCTTTGTTGGTTGGCGTCATGCAATTGTTAATATAGGTGTTATAGGAGCAAGTCACATGTTAAAGGTGTTTAGAAATCTTGGGATAGATGAAGTTGTGTGTTGGTTAGTGATCATTGCAAGGTTTAAAATCTAGAATTGTATCAAAATTTTTATTTTTGATTGGAACCATAAGGTTTTGATACTATATCATGTCATATTGGTTCCAATACTTGGCGGTTGGCTAGTAATCATTGCCAAGAGAAAACATGAAAGAGAGGGAGAAGCTCAACACAATCTCATCAAATCATAGTTATCCCATTGCTTACTGACACAATCTCTCTCGATCTCTCCCGACATCATAGAAGCCATAACACAAAAAAGAATAATCAATGAGGTTAGGTATTTTATTTTATCCTATTTTAATTTTGTACATCCTAAATTAACGCCAACGGATCCCGGAGAAGGGTCTATTGTACGTAATCTTAGCTTTGCGAGAGGTTGTTTATGAGACTCGTAAAGCTAAGGCTCCCCATTTTTTTACATCCTAAATTATTTTTCTTAATTTTAGACAACTAATTAAACTAAATCAAACTAATATTTAGGTTTTGGAGATTAAATCGAAGTCAATTAAGAGTTGAGTGGAGCTCATTAAGTATACGCGACGAATAAGGTCAGGTGGGTTCAAACCAAACTCAATTTGAACTTATTTTGGTCAGTTAAGAACTGAACCAAGTTTATATATAGGATTAAGGGTGTTTATTTAGGTTAGTGTAATTTTTTAGAAAGGTTCGGATTTCTTAATATTCTTCTCCCCCTCTGTTGATGTCCTCTTCTTACTCCTCTCCTTAATTCTTCTACCTAACTTGCTGCCAACTATCTGCTGCGCACATCATTTCTCAGTGAGCCTTGATAGCTTTCTCCCCTCTTCTCCAAAAGCCCTTTTCTCTCCCTAAGTCTCTCTCCTGGTCTCTCTCCCTCTTGTATCTCTTTCCACCACACATGATTATT
Organism: Zingiber zerumbet; assembly: GCA_037833815.1. NCBI lineage: Eukaryota > Viridiplantae > Streptophyta > Magnoliopsida > Zingiberales > Zingiberaceae > Zingiber > Zingiber zerumbet. The sequence continues at coordinate 6,126 of JBBMJZ010391737.1, read as the reverse complement.
GGCACTCAAGAAAGCTCTATTTTACCCATGTGCAACTATCAACGCTCAAGAAACTAAGGAAAGCTTTGATGCCAATATCGTAGTCATCCCACATGTTGGTCGGTAGCAAACAGACACAACGGTAATTTTTTCCTATGTAGACCAGCACATCTTGACACTTTAATCCACGGATCATTGGCTAGGGGACAAAGTGGATGTAATGTAGGCAGCAAATCACTCACAGCATGACCTATTGAACTTGATCAAGCTCGATCAAGGATTTTCTGAGTCAAACATTAAACTTCATATGAGGTGTGACACAAGGATACACATTTGATTGCAATCTTTATAACATGTGGGCAAATTTCCTATCATTAATTCCTAACACATTTCGTGCAACACTTTTTTAGACCCATAGATCTGTCTTTTTTCCAAATCCCCTTAGGGACTATCCTGATGTCATGTTTGTCACGCCATTTATCATGTTGTGATAGAGCATTGATCTCCGAAGGCTCCGATGGTCAGAAAGGATTTAAAGGACTTCCCGGAAGCTAAAAGTTATCAGCTGTTTTGAAGACTATGTCTGGGATTCTAAGATATGCTTTAGAACTTGTCCATTTGGATGGATAAGTCAAAGGATTGATGGATAAATAGATAGATGATTCATATATCATTCATTGGGTTGTTTGATTAGAACGATGGATAGATCAAATGGATAAGTCAAAGGAAAAAGATGTTGACTTATCCCTCATTTTTAACCCTCTTAAATCAAAAGGAAGGAGGAAAGGATAATTCCCTCTTTAATCTTTATAAACATATTAACCATATGTTGATTATTGCTCATGAATTCCCTTGCATGCCACCACCATAAATTCATGAAAAATTTCCTAATGCATTGTAGCCCATGCACTAACATCCTCTATGTGCCCACAATAGCCACATCATCCACCTCCTCAACACCAATGTTGGCATTCATTGTACTAACTGCTAACATCTCCTTTTAAAAATCTAATTGACTAATTATAAATGAATAATTTAAAATAAAATAGTTAAATAGTTGAACTAAAAAATTTTTAAAAGAATTTTAAAAGATTATTTGATGATTTTTTTAAAAAAAACAATTTTAATCATTTAAGTAAAATTTCAGATTATTGACTTTTGGTTTTATTATCACGGTATCATATCACCATCTATAATTAATAAAGCATATTATTGATTTATACATTCCATCAAGTTGATTCATAATTAGAAGTTTATTATGGTGTAGTGTCTTGTGATGTGGTTAATTTATTTCTTTTTGTTAAATTGATTGACAGATAAAGTTTAATTCATGCTTATGTTTATGAAAACTTTTTTTTTCAGTTCATCAAAAAGAATCATCTAAAACTAAACATTATTCATTTTATAAATTGTTGAATATAAATTATTATATAAAATTTAATTAGATGGAATGAGAGAAGGGATATGAATTGAAGAGAAAAGAATATTATTGAGTTTTTACCAAATTTACTTATGCATCCTTAGACTTATCCTCTAACTCAAAGTGAAAGAAGGAAGAACATGAATGCTATATCTGGAATTATGCTTTAATGTGAAACTACAATTGTGATTCTAAGATGTGCTTTAATGTGAGACTATAGCTGGAATTCGAAGAAATGCTTTCATGTGCCATTCAAAGATATTTCTATAAGAAGTGCATACATTTAGGGAATGTTCTATTCTCTTTGTTGCCTAACCACCTTTTAGTATTGCCATAACCCACCTCGATGTCGTCTTCATCAAGTAGAACCCCCTTTGTTTAGGAAATTTCTATTCTTATTACAGAGGATAGAAGGATCTGCACTAAGCATTACTCTTTGTACTTATGTTGAACCAAGTAACACTGAACCTGGGCCACTAACCTAATTCCACAGAAGTTTTCCACCGGCCGCTAGGATAAATTCGGAAGTGCTCACGGCAAGCGGCCCAGAAGCCCAATATCTCGTGATTACGCGACGCATTTACAGGAAAAATCCTTGAAAATGTGTCGTCGCTAGGGATCGAACCATGGGTGCCTGGGTGACAATTTAGAGTCCTTTCCCTGTACCATAGCCCCAGGGGCGTTTACTTTTTGTACTTATGAAATGATGTGATCTATATCTTTGAGCTCCAAAGAGAATGCATTTCACTTGGACCATCCTTGACAACTCCCTAATCTACCAAGGGAAATCATAAGTTTCCCGTCGTTGATGCTTGGATGCCAGTAATAATTGGATGTTGGTCTCTCCTAACACACTCTCACCGACAAACATCCCATTTTTTAAATTAGTTAATTATTTAATAAGCATTAATAACCCATAAAATTATTTACATTGCTTATTAGAAAGTTTAATTAATCTATTTTGAGAGAGTTATGTGACTTTATATTCACATTAATTATATGGCCACCCATGCAATGGATTAACATGGCATTATACAAATTGCTAGATCTAGATTAGGGAATCAATGACATCTAGAATGGAACTAGGATAGTCAAACACAAGTTTCATCTATCTCCATTTTTTTATCTGGAATAGAATGGCCTAACTTTTTTCATGTTTATACTAATTTTTTTCCTTGTTAATGCCTTGCATATTTATGGGTAGACCAAAATTTCTTTAAGAAAAATATTCAAGAGGACAAAAAACACATTTGCTTTAAATGTCTTACTCAGTGTATGTTGCCCTCCATAGTAATTTTTGTACCATTGTGATGATCTTCAAAGAATAACTGCATAAGGGAATCTAGGAAGTCATCCTTGAACTTTTGTCTTTGTGTTGGCTGTATCCCAAGACCTATGCTTAAATTGGTCATTGTGCCTATAATTTTTGAAACTTGTAGTTGGAACTTGTCATGGTTTTATTATCTTCTATGTCCTTTGGTTTTGAACTAAGTTATTTTTCTTTCATGGGATACATAGTATGTAATAGAACCTAGTAGGAACTTTGCTAGAGGGTTCCTGACATCGAGGACTGGAAAAATCTCTCCTCGAGGATGTTGAACAAGCTTACTATAGAAATTATTATTTCAAATATTAAATATGTTTAAAACTTATCCAACTTATTCAATAGCCTATAAAGGAAGGACAATATTCTGCATTGCTCACATCTGAACATTTAAGTTGGATGAAATAAAAGTTATAAGTAGCACAGAAAACGTACTGTATCACGCTCATGGACCAGAGGCTGCAGGAGAGAAGGATATGAAACACTTAGAGACTCGTACAACTTATAGGGACTACCATCCATACCCTGATTCTGCATTTTAAACAATTAAAATAATCAAAGCTAAAAAATAAGAGATGACCAAATTAACGCTATTGGCAATAACACTTTCTCTAAGATGGAAGCATTATTTTAAATTATAGCCACGAATGGACAAAACATGTAGTGCTTACACTGAAAGTTTAAAGACTAATCTGTAAATTTGTGTTTCTAAAGGAACTTATACAGTAAGAATTATTGGAATCACCATTGAACTCCTCATAGCTATCATAATTCTCACTCTCAATCTAACTTCAGTGGTTAGGTAATGTTTACACCATTGGCGGTGCAGATGAATTTAATGGTATTTCTACAGTTTACAGAACTCATTAGCTCTTAAAGTTTGTCACACTAAACCAGCAAGGTGTTGCTTTTTCTCTCTCTAAACCTCCCTTCATTTGCACTTCGTTCATCTTTAGCAAGATAAAGAATATTTTCCACTCTCATTTTGTCCATTGTTTGTGTTTGCAATGAATAACATAAACTAGATCATACGTCTTTATTATCTATCTCAAATTTTTGAGACATCCAAAGTAGAAATCTGAGCAAGCTTCTAAGCAATTGCGCATCACATTTACTGCCCGACTTGCACGTCTATGATTTATGCAACTAATATAGTAATTTATGCAAGACATAACTGAATGCTTCTTGAAAAAGCAAAATCTATTTCTGACAAAGCAAATTGCTATTAGAGAAGGATTTGGACTGCTATTACATTCTCCAAACCAATATTTTTTAATCCTATAAAATAAGATAGAAGTGATCAAGCATTTTTCCAAGGGATGTCATTACAAGTATCATATGCAGGTATCGTCAAATAAGACTAGCAAATAAAACCTTGCATTATGACTATTTTGCAATGCTCAAAGAATGACAAATAAACAAGATAATAGTGAGACTGGATTAGAAAATACATACAACCATCTAAAAACATAATGGTATCAAGCTTACAATTGAAGAACAGAGAAGGTACACAAGGGAAGAGGGATATAAACAACCTTCGTATCACTTTCAGGAAGTTCAGATGATGATGAAGAAGATATACCACGAAAAAGTGAGATAACCAATCTCAATTTTTCACTCCAATTAAGAGAACTCCAAGCTCTTTCTAGCTGAAAAACAAAGAAGAATTCATAATCATGTACATCGCAAGCGATCAAAACAATTGTCCATTGATATTAATGATCAGCTACATACAGTAATCTCAATTGGACGATCACCCAGAACAATTTGAGCACCAATATCTTCAGAAACCTTCCTAGCAGCACGGAACTGCAGATGAAATAAAACGGTACAATAATGATTCCGGATAGTATGTTTTTGAGGTAAAGTTGGATAAGTACAAGTTCCTACAACCTCATCTCCAAATGATCGATTTGTGCCAGAAGATATCTTGGATGAGAAAATTGCTAAGAGCAAACGCAAAGCAAGAGCACTTTGTCCACCTGTAGTTGCATTCACTATCACCTTTTTTCACATGAGGATTTTACATTTCCATGGAAAAAAAAACAAAGTTTTGCATGCTGAGCTACTGACCTAAATTTATGCTGCGACTGATGGCTCCAAAGAATTTAGACCCACTCAAGGAAAACATGTTTGATTTTAGAGAAGCATCCTCAGTAGTGGATGCATACATTATTCCAGCCCTGAATGTTGATTCTGGAATCAAACAAGTTAGCCAAACAAAAATGATTCAACTTCAATGCACCTAAAAGAAATCAAGAATTAAAAAAAAAACTACAGAAAAGAAATGCTAAAGTTCAGATGCTTTTTGAAGCAACAAGGTTATATTTTTCAGTAGTAGATGTCTATAAGACTCATACAATTCGAACTATTTGCAAGAAGGATATATATAACATTGGATTTGTCCTTGAATATTTAGAGAGGAGTCTGACTCATATATACTTTATGATGATTGTTCCCTCATGTCTCACAGTGGTCTTGTCCTAGCTTTGTGCTTGAAGAGATTAAAAGAATCTGTTATAGAAAAGCTGTCGATTAAGAAATGGATGGTCCCATTTGCTTTGAACTTTTTAAATCACCAATCTAGAACCTAGATATTTTCAAAAGAATGTAAAAGAAGCACAAGGAAAAACCTCCCATTGAGCATAAAAAAGACATTCACACAAAGGAATCCACTTACCTAATGTTACCTATTACAGGCACCGCTTTGCCATTTCCTGTTTAAGAATCCGTTCAGTTTGTTCCGATGCCTAAATCTCTGAATTTGAATTATATTGTGAATATTTTGAGAAGAGTCTAACTCTCATATACTTTATGATGATTGCTTCCTCAAATCTCACAGTGGTCTTGTCCTAGCTTTGTGCTTGAAGAGATTAAAAGAATCTGTTATAGAAAAGCTTTGTCGATTAAGAAATGGGTGGTACCATTTGCTTTGAAATTTGAAGATCACCAATCTAGCACCTAGAGATTTTCAAAAGAAAGTTAAAGATGCACAAGAAGGACAAAACATCCCAATGAGCATAAACAAGACATATCACACAGGAATCCACTTACCTAACGTTGCCTATTACAAGCACCTCTTTGCCATATCCTGTTTATGAATCCATTCAGTTTCTTCCAATACCTAAGTCTCTAAATTTGAATTAAATTTTGCCTACTTCATATTTGAATCAAGCATACGATACACACTTGTTGTGCCAAAGGATGCCCACATATCTCCACAATGACATGGTATTGTCTGCTTTGGGCCTAGGCCTTCATGACTTTGCTCTTGGGCTCTCCCCAAAATGCCTCATGCCAATGGAGATATCCTACATCCTTCTAACCCCATGATCTTTCCCAAATCTTTCCAATGTGGGACTTTGATTGAACCCCAACAATCCTCCCCTCAAACGAAGGACCA
>JBBMJZ010391731.1:0-14489 GCA_037833815.1 Zingiber zerumbet | reverse complement strand
CCCTCCTTGGCGTCGGAAACCCAGGCTCCTGGCTGGGTTCTCTAATTCCGCTCGGCCCATCCTCTATCCGCCCTTGGGTTGGGCCCCTTTGAAAAGTGGGCCCCCCCGTTCTTACAACCGGATCAGTATATATTAACCCTTGGTTCACGGGGGCGAGATACGAGGAGTTTACGTCCCTTGGGATGGTACGGTGGTTAAGACATACAATATTATCATATAAGGTTTTGAGGTCGAACCTAGGCGCGTCCGAGCATGTTCTCTCCATGCCTTGCCACTTGCATTAATGTTAGTAATCATCGGTGATTTACCTCCTCCGTGTTGATCTAGGGACGAGTTGACGGGGGTGCTGAGGGCAAGTGAATCGCCTTTTGCCACGTGAGATAGGAGGAGTTTACGCCCCAGGGCTGTGATATCTAAGTTGTTATCTAAATATTCACAGTTCAATCTTCAGCTATAATGTATTGTATAAATTTTTCCTTCAAATGAGGCACGCGACCAAAGGATGTTGGGCTTCTGGACTGTCTGTCATAAGCACTTCCTGATTTACCTAGGTGGTGAATGGAAAAATTCCCTAGGGCTGGGTCGGTCACTGTAGGGCTAGTCAATGAGATTAACTAAGTTTATCTTTTTAAAGTCTTGGGGCTTATACCAAATCCTCTGGTCCACTTTTTGTGAACCAAAGGATGATCCACAGTGTAATTGCGGTTGGATCGTGGCCGTGATTCTGTTGTAATTGGTTGTGATTCATTCTTAAGTTCATCTTCCCATTTAGATTTTACTTTAGGTTGGGTGGGCATTCGAAGGCTGCTTTCTGCTTAGCGATAGGCAACCGACCCACCTGCCCTCCTTCAGCAGCCTCTTGCCGCACACATCGACCCAAACTACAACTTAGATGGGAAGCTAAATCCATGGAGGGATTGCAATTAATTGCGCCCGAATCGTTGTTGCGATATGACCTCCATTGTATTGTGGACAATCCTCTGATCCACAGAAAAGTGGACCGAAGGATGCTCTACAGTGCCACGAGAGGACATTCGGGTTGTCACTTAAGCGTCGATGGTTCGATCTCCAGCTATGATATATTTATATGAATTTTTGCTCCAAATGGGGAGTGCATCCAATGGATGCTAGGTTGTTCATTGTGCACGCTTCCCAATTTATCCCTAGTAGCATATAAGAAAATTTTATGGGGACAGGTAGGGATGACAACGGATCTGGATTAAGGCGGGTTTGGCCAAACCTAGGACTCGACCCGCCTCCCTTTGGACCTACCCTGCCCTGCCCTACCCCGTGAACTTGACCGGGCAGATCTGGGTTAGACCCGCTAGACCCACCATATATTTTTTATTTTTTAAAAAAAATTAAACATTAAATTTATCTTCAACATTTATATTAACTATATTTTATAATCAATAAATATTATCACAAATTAAAATCCATCAAATTAAAAAATTAATTATCAAATTTTATTTAATTAATAATTAATAACAAATATTATACGGGTCCGATTAAATCCGGAACCCACCCCGGATCCACCTTGAAACTCGTTTAGGTAGGTGTAAACCCACCTCGTCTAGGTGAATTTATTATGGAGCTAGATTTTAATTCGCCTTATTGTTATCCCTAGAGGTCATATTATTCATCCGATGACTAATAAAGTTAACTTGATTTATAGTTTTTTTTTTTTTTAAAGATAAGTGGAGTTTACATATAATAAGGGTCTGATTTTTGCCGAATAAATTATACGTCATCAGTATTCAAATTATTCGTAATATTGATTGTCTACCCGTGTATTTTTCGGACTGGTAAAAAAAATTTATGTTACCGAATCAAATAAGGAGATAATATATTAAAATATAAAAAGTAATTAATAATATTAAAATATAAAAAAATTAATTAATAATATTAAAATACAATAAAAATCATTAAAAAAAATCACTTTTAACATGATTATAACTATTGTAATAAGTTTGATTAAATGCCAATTTTAAATATTTTCTTAAAGGTCTATAAGTTGTCGGACCGTCACAAGTTCGATAATTAATTTCGATGAATTATGATATGCATTTTTTTTTAATAAACGGTTAATATAAGAATATTATGTTTATAACGCTTTTTGATTTATGCGGATAGCAACCGGTTATATCTATTATTAGTAAATAAATAAATAAATAAATAAATTGCCCAGGGAAAAGTATAATTCTTCATCACTTGTCAGCGGGTAAACAAGTGGGCGAATGTCTTCTACGTGTGACTACGGAAGTTTAAAATATCTTCATATATTAGCACCCAAAGAACACACCCATGCCCGTCTCCCTCTCAAACCCAGGAATGGAAGAAACAATGAGATGCGCCACTAGCAGATCGTGTAATGATGCGCCAAGAACCCTAATTTGTTAGGGGGTTTCTGGCCAGAGGGAGAAAAGGCTCGTTGATTAAGTTTTGTACGGGTTATCCGCGAGTCAGCGAGCTGTAGAGCGCGCCAGATTTTACGGGTTCGACGCGAAATCCCCGAGCTCGCTTGGTCGATCTTAGCGCCTGAACCGGTTTTTCCGGCGGTAGCTCTTGTGGCTTTCCTCTGACCGCGATCCACGCAGAGAGATGCTTGGTTGATTTGAACTTTCTCTTTCTCATCAGCGGGGTTTTCTTTGGTTCTAAAGGTGTCGCTCTTGATTCAACTGAAAAAGGTTATTTTTTCTATATTTCAAACAAAGAAGAATTGCACATCGAGGAGACTGTTGGTACTTAATTAATAGGCTTTCCTATACGTTGGTTGATTTGAGTGAAGCTTTCTGGTATTGGAAAGTATGATTTCCTTAGGGTCAGTTTGAAGTCGCTTATCTTCAATTTGAGAAGACTTTGCCCTATGAAACGATCTAATTGAGCCACCAAAATAAAACTTTGGTGGGTCTTTTCCCTTCATGTTCTCTAGAGATTCCACTTGGTTCGGAAATAATTATACTGGTTCCTTTTATCAAAGATTGTTGATATTCTTTTAGCTGCTTCTTTTAGTTCCCTTTAGCTGTTTATTATAACTCAAAATATGTTGACTGTTGATCTTAACTTCTGTCACGATATCCTATAGTGAATTTCAGTATTACTTGTTTGGTCCACAGTGGATTCTATTGTCTTTTATTTTTTTATTTTTAGTTCTGGAAATTTACTGAGCACGTAATTATTTTTTGTTTCCGATAACTTGGATATTGAGGTTGACAACGATCAAATTGTCAACCACTGAAGTCTTTAGCTGATGGTAATGTTCTCCGTATTTCTTGGTGATTTGAATATTCAAACAGTCCTTGTCTAGTGGGTCTTTAATGCCTCCTTAATTTTCTCCATAGCAGATTCCATCTTCTCATCTCTGGTGAACAGTAATTGAGTTTATTCTCTTAATACATGCTGAGGGAACAAAAGGTTCTGTTTGACATCTTTGTGGTCATCAAAAAATTTAACCATGATTTCTACATTTTAGATGCCTGATGGACTAAGAATTCTATTTCTTCTTCTCATAGTTGTATTATTTTGTTAGAAGAGAAGAGATTATAGAAATACCATTCTTGTTGCATCAATCAGTGCTCTTTTGATTTAGATCATCTATGATTCTCAGAAGTTATTTCTTCTCTCGTTCTCACCCTTGTATCATCTGCAGTTTTAATGCCTGTTTTCACTTGTTTTGCAATCTCATATGTTTTGTAAATTCACATTCATGATTTCTGATGCAAAATTCAAGACATTGCCATTCTCTTGTGATAGGAACTTTTGGAGATTCAATGGACAACATTATTTTTTCAGGCTCCTGCATGAAGGAAACTAAACGTAGTTTTTCTATCTTTAAAAGGCCTCAACATTAATTTCTTCGGAATCTTATATACATTAGGGGAAAGTCAGTACAAAATCAACATGGGGGCGAATTGTTGTGTGGCTGTAAAGGACAAACCCCTGCCTAGTCCTCTTCGTTTTGAAGTTTCAACATACAGGAGTTCTAGAAACTCGCCTACTTGGAGCTTTCGGTGGGATAACCGAACACACATAGAGGATGCAATGGAAAATGCTGCTCAATTTGCTCAACAGGATATTGAGAATGCTATGCTTGGGATTAAGAGTGAATCACCAAATGAAACTGAAATCTTTTCTGATAGTGGCAGTCCATCAGATGCTTTCCAACTACAAAAGTGGCTTAAGTCTCCAGTTAGAGTTGGAACTGCTGGGAAGTCAAGAGATGTTACTCAAGGTAGAATATGCCACAAATCTCATTTCTTGAGTCAGTTACATGTTTTCATGGCACCAAAGAACAATAATATTGTTCATTTGTTAAAGAAAATTCTTATTTACTTGCATGTTTTTATATATCAAATTTACCATTTTTATTCGGTGGTCAAGCACTTAACTTGCAGATTTATAGATGTCACTTGCATAACTTGGAAACCATGTCTGTTATCTGGAGTTGTTTGCTACTCTATTCTCTCATTAGTGCTACATGCAATTCCATTCTGTATTTCATGCCAGGAAAACAGTAGGAAGGTAATAGCCCATTGTATCATTTTGCTTCTATTTTCTTGTTAGTGCCACATGCGATTCTACTCTGTATTTCAAACCAAGAAAACAGTAGGAGGTAATAGTCCATTGCATCCTTTGGATTGGTCTGCCAAGTCACAAGGGATGCCAAACTAATGTCTTGTGGTCATTTCCATTAATCCAACACCATATTATTTAATAACTTTTGCTAAGAGTTGCCCGGTTAACTTTTGTCTTTTTTTTTATTCATCTGCTTCTCAAAACCAGTTCATTGCTCTGGCTCACTGTACTATGTTAGTACCGTCCTTTTGCTTTCTTATGATTGAAGAGTAGTGTTAGTCTCTCTTTGCCTTCATGGTTCTGAACTGTTCTATTCTAACCATTTGTAAAGTATCTTCCAATAGCAAGGGCAGACTATGAGAGATTCTTGTTGCTTGGTTTGTTTAGAGAATGGTTACTGGTTAAGCACAAGCAATTCTTGTTTTTTCTACTAAAAATCTCATATCCTAGTCCATCCATGGTCCTTCAGCATTCAATGTTGAATTTCCTTTATTTTATAAGGAGACAATTAAGAATTTAGTTGCAACGGTCATAATTTTAAAATAAAATCTAGTTACATTTTCTCTTTATAAAGTACTTGGCCACCTGGCAATATTTCTATGAGACTATTGTTAGCCATTTGAGTTTTCTCCCAACCTCATGAATTCTATAAATCAAAAGAAAACACGAAGATTTAGTAATATCGAAAGTATGACATAACAAATAAATATGGAAAATTGAATAACGACAATGGAACATAAATGCAGTGGAAGAGCCATTGTTGTAAAGCGTCGTTTTCTAGATCCCGAAATCCCATGGAAGAAAAAGGAGCAAGGGGGTAGTCTTCCTTCGGAATTAAGGCAACGACATTGAACTCTCTACGTTAATGGGGAACACAAAAAACTATTGATCCCTTTTCCAATGGGGATCATACCCATATATAGTGGATTCACATCCATTATTAGCCAAAGATAATGACGGTGCGGGTTTAGGGTTTTACACATATGAAGTCAACATTCAATAAATAAAACCCAATAAACTTAAGTTAGATCACATAACGAGTTTGGTTTCTTAATGACATAAATTTGTATGTGACAAGTTGCATGTGAGCCCACCTAAAGGAAATAAAATTCAATAACTTCCACTCGGGCTACATGTGATTTGTGTACAACATATGAAAAAAGCTTAGTTGACGTCAACAATAATGTCAAACTTTATGAGTATATAATATCCTGTAGTCAATTTGGTCTATTAATTTCATTGGTATAGGACAAAATAAGTCATAGTTACTATATATGACGGTAACAAACCCTAACAGTAATTACAATGCTAATGTCATTAATGACATAGATTTAGATGTGGATGCGTATTATGAAAATTATATGAAATGTGATCAATACATGTCAATTTTCAATTGGTCCTAATGTATCATATTTGCAAACACTTCATGCTAAATTACAATAACAAATGATATCAAACTTTATGATTTTAGAAGGAATCTATATCACATTTACAAACTATATGCTAAACAAAACGAGTAAATCATGTTATTTTATTTCAGAGTGTTAAACAAACACATAAAATACCGTTTTGAGCTTTATGTACGTACAATATTCAAAACAAAATATTTGTCTTTATAAATAAATATAGAGCAATAAAATAAATACACTCCTACTAGATGAGTACTTTCATAAGGACTCTCATATTTATAACATGTGCATGAAACACCTTAGGCACTAAGCCCTCAGTGAGTAAATCTGCCAACATGGAATTGTGTTCTATCATCTGACTCTGAAGTCTTTCTTTAACCAGTAGAAACTTGATCTCGATGTGCTTGGACTTTAACGAACTACGGTTGTTCTTGGCATATATTATAGTTGATCCTAAATGACCTGTTATCAATGATCTGCAAAGCTGTGATGAAGTTCTGTAGCCAAATCCCATGATTGGATGCTTTGTAACACGCTATCAACTCTACCTTGGAAGTTGCTATACTGTTTGCTTGATGCTTTTTCACAATATAGCCTCTCCAGCAAGCATGAAAGTATAACCTGAAGTGATCTCCTATTGTCCAAGCATCTAGCAAAATCAGAGTCTTAATATGCAATCACCTCTAGGCAATTTGATACGTAAGCATGTGTCTTTTAGTCCTTTGCAAATACCGCATCACTCTCTTCACCGCTTTCCAATGCGACAGTCTTGGATTACACCATAAACACTATATCTCGACACATACAAACCTGTGCATACATGAGATTTCCTAACGCATAAGGGAATTGTTCCATCTTCTTTATTTCAAGTTTAAGTTGTGGATACGGCTGCAAACTGAATTTGCCACCTCTAGTCATAGCTGTGTTATTAGATGCACAATTTTGTATGCTGTAACTTGCAAGCACCTTTTCAATATAGGCCTTCTATGAAAGTCCAAGAATGTCTTTTGAACGATCACGACATATCTGTTTATCTAAAACAAAGGATGATCTTTCATTTCAAATTATCGGATAGAAATGATTTGATGTTATGCGCTTTATTATTGCTTTTAAGCAATATGTCATCTATAAGTATAACAAATTTGTTCCCATTGAACTTGACATATATAATCAACAGAGTTTTCTGTAATTCCAAATGAGATAACCACTTGATAAAATTTTCGGTATCATTAACGGGATGCTTATTTCAAATCATAAATGAACTTCTTTAATATACATACTAGGTGTTTTGAATCCTCAGACTCAAAGGTCTCCTGTTGCATTATATATATATAGACTTCTCAATGTTACCATTGAGGAATATAGTTTTTACGTCCTTCTAATTAGCTTTAAATCAAAATGAGCTATAAATGCTATGATTACTTTGAGGGAGTCTTTTGTTGATATAGGTGAATCCCTTGACAACAAAATGAGTCTTATACTTCTCGACACTGCCCTTTGAATCCCATTTGGTTTTAAATATTCATTTGCAATCAACGAGTTTCGTACCTTTAGACAATTCGACAAGTTTCCAAACATGAGTCTGCCATAGATTTTAACTTCTTACATGATGTTAATCCACCTTTCAGAATTATAGCATTATTTAACATCTTGAAAAGATATAGGATCACTTTCCAACCCTATGCCAAACTCATACTCTTGGAGATGAACATAATCACGAAAAATCGTGGATCTCCTATCTCTAGTCGATCGCCTTAAAGATACTTGTGCTTAAGGTGATTGAGGTACTTGCTCATCAATATGAGACAATATCTCACTTTGAGTGGAAGGACCCTACAATTGCATTAGAGATGTACATGAATATCTTGATTTACTACTCCCATTGGATGTGTAATATTCATAATGTAAGGTATGGTACTCATATCACTACTTATTGCACTAATAGTGACCACATGAGGATCACTAATGTTTTTCTCAAAATATACTAACTTAACTTTAGTGCTCCCACCAGTCTCAATGAATTTGATATTTTTCGTTTTGAAAAATGATCTATTAGAGGGATCATAAAATTTATAGCCCCTTAACTTTTAGAGTAACCTACAAAATTACAGTCAACTGTCCTTAAGTTTTTTTTCATTAGGCCAATATGACCTAGCCTCAACGGGCAACCCCAGGCGTATAAATGTGTAATGTTAGGCTTCTTACCTATCAACATCTCGTATGGGGTTTTAATATTCTGTGAAGTAAGTAAATTGCTATCTTGAGTGTTTCACCCAATAAATATTCAAGTAAAGAAATAAAAAGTCATCATAATTCTTACCATATCTTTTAGGGTACAATTATGACCCTCAACTACACCATTCTAATGTGGAGTACCAGACATGATTTATTGAAGCAAAAGGTCCTAAACGTTGTTCACCTGATTGATCATATCGACCGTAATATTCACTTCCATGAGCGGATCTGACAGCCTTTATTTTTTTTTAGTTGATTTTCAACTTCGGCTTTGAAAATTTTGAACATGTCCAAAAATTGCGATTTCTTTTTTTTTTTTATAACCTAGGTGTCCAGTTCTTACGACCCAACTAATCCTGGAGGCACCGGTCTGACCTTGTCGTACGGAAGTTTCCCATCGATTTCTAGGGTAAATCACGAAAGCGTTGCAATAAGTCGTTAGTAATGGACCCCTACGTTCTTCGTCGCCCCTTTAAGACCGTCCAACGCCAAATCAGTACTTCACTCTTGAAGGCAAACTCGTTGGCTTTTTCCACCCATGGGTACTTCGGCCCACAGTCGCCCACCCTAGTTTTTCCACTAAATTCAACACCAACACATGTCCCAACAGAGGATCGAATTGTGGCACACCCTTTAGCTCCACTATGCCTTAATCATTGAGTCTTGCCCGTGGGGGCAGATTGCGACTTCTTGAATAAGGTACAGATAGCCGAATCGAGAGTGGTCGTTTATGAAGCTAATAAAATATGTGTATCCATTCCATGATGTCTTAGGGAATGATCTATAAATGTCCATATGTATTATCTCCAAAACATCACTACAACGGTTAGTCCCACCTTATTCTTTTTGTTAGTAGTCTTTCTCTTAACACACTCTATGCAGACATCAAAGTCTGACATGTTAAGGGAATCGAGAATTCCATGTAAATTTAACCTTTCTATGCATTGTTTGTGTAAGTACTCTGGGTTAGTTTTGATGTGATCAACCGAGTTAAGTTAGGCTCTGCGGTTTTGATCCCTTGTGTCTAAGTAAACACAAGAAGTTGAGCAGAAGACGCAGTGAGCAAGAAGGATGACATGGGAAGCGAGTCGACGGGCTCGGTGCATTCGAGGGACAAGGAGTTGCGGAAGAGTATACCAATGGACAAGAAGGACACACAATACTTCCGAGGGATGAGAAGCCGGGAAGTTTACTCGAGGAGAAGGCCGGAGTTAGGTTCAAGTGAGCTCAACTCTGTATGGCTAGAGTATCACCCAAGCGATCGAACAAGTCAACTTCTGAGTTGACTATGTTTAGGCGCCAGGTCCAGGTCCAGGTCTAGGCGCCCAGACTCCAGGCGCCCGGGATGTCTTGTCCACATCAGTGAGTCGTTGCTGAAGAGGATTCCACGTCAGCCGACTCAAGGCACCCGGACCGGGTCCAGGCGCCCGAACCAAGTCCAAGCGCTCGGGAAGTTGATAACCTACGGAAAGAAGCCGTTACAGAGTGGATCGAGTCGACCACATCTAGGTGCCCGTAAGGTGCCATGCCAACTAACTTCGACCAGTGAGATATAAATAGAGCCCTAATAGTCGAAGTCAAATACAACACACTTGCACTTTCATTTATAAATTCTAGCTTTACTGTTCTTGCTCTAAAGCATTGAAAAGGGCTACTCCACCTCTGACATTGTCTTCTTTGGGCCTAAGCCCTCATGCTTTTGTTTTTGGACTTTACCTAAAAGGTTTTATACTAATGGAGATATCTTTCCCTTGTAAGCCCATGATCTTTCTCATGTGGTGGGACTTTATTTGCAATCTTGCAATTCCGTTTGACGTCAAGCGAAAAATCTATCCGTTTAACGTCCGATCCTTGACCCATAAGGTCTTCTTGCCTTTCGATCCAACCGACCTACTAGGTCTTCCTGTCCCTCGGTCCACCCGTCCTACTAGAACTTTCTTGCCCTTCAGTCCAACCAACTTACTAGGTCTTCCTTGCCTAGCCGCAACTAGGGCTTCTCTGGCTGTCCACCATGACTTCCTGCATGCTGTCTGGTCCTCTTGATCTGGACTCGGGAGTCCTCATTTCCTTTGTTCATGGTTAATATTCTACTCACATGGCTTGATTAGATCATAGCTCTTGCGCACACTTGGCGTTAGACCTTCTAGCGGTCCTCACTCAGATACCAATTGTTAGGATGGAAGGAATTTAGATATCTCCATAATGGTATAATATTGACCATTTTGAGCCTAAACCCTCATGGCTTTATTTTTGGGCTTTATTCAAAATGTCTTATACCAATGAAGATATATTTTCCTTATAAGTTCATGATTTTTTTCATGTGTTTTCAATATAAGACTTTGTTTGCAACCTTACAATTTTAACAATATTTACCTTAATCATCCATGCAATATGTCTGCCTTTAGACTGACATATTGTATGCATATGATCTAAACAAATAAAAAAAATTGTTCCTTAGATATAAGCTACTCTTGAACATATATGTGGCATAAAAGTCATTTTCCTTTTGGCCAATTAATTTTAACATAAATATACGTTTATTTACCCAAAATGCACTAAACTTACCTAAGGTGTCGTCCTTTGGGCTGACGCAATAGTTCAATTTAGTAACACGTGTGTAGATTGACTCAAGAAATCCCTAGGAACCTTAATCGAACATATAATCACTCAATCAACGTTAATAGCTCAAGTTTAGTTTGATCAGTCGATTGATTCTTTATGACAATTAATTGGTAATAACTAATCGATTGACCCTGTATTCGATTTTAGGACCATCAATTAATTGATGATTTATGTCAATCGATTGGTATCACCCAATCGATCCCGCTAGTTGATTACAGAACACACTAATCAATTGATTGTTGATTATTAGCAATCAATTGGAAAACACCAATTGATCCGAGAGCCTTCTGTTCTCGACTTTAGTATTGACAATCGATTGCTAAAGCCAACAATCGATTGCCTTAAGCAGTCGATCGATTTAAATTGATTTGGTATCCGACCTCAAGTCCATCAATCGATTGGTGAATTGGTGTCTTCATTATATTTGGTTGATTGATTAAAATCCATTCTTTATCGATTTCAAGGCTATTAATCGATTGTCGAATTCTGTTTGCAAATTTTGGCTTGGCCATAATCGATTGCCAGACTATAGCCCCATCACGATTTGCCCTAAAATGGATCAAAAGATGGTTTTTCCACGAAATCGACGGCGGTTTCTGTCGTTCTTCACGTTCTTCGTGAAAAACACGAAAACTTGGAAAAACTAAGTCTATCCTATGTTTTTCCTTTCAAGATTTTTGACGATCGAATATTAATATATTAGGAAAACTTAATCTAGCATAAAAATACCAAATTAACGAAAAACCCTAACTTTATTGCCATAGCATACGATGAAATCAATTTGGCTCTTGGTCATTAGAGTTTTCTTCTAATCTCATGAATTTTAAAAACCAAAAGAACGAGAAAACACAAAGATCTAGTAACATCGAAAGTATAACATAACAAATAAATATATAAAATTAAATAACCACAATGGAACTTGAATGTAGCGGACGAGCCATTGTCGTCTTCTAGATTCCGAAATCCAGTGGAAGAAAAAGGAGCAAGGGGGTAGTCTTTGATGTGGGAAATCGCAAGTGTACGCCAAGTAATAAAATATTTCGATCCACAGGGACAGTTGATTAAGCACCAATTGATTTCGCATAGAAAGGTTGGTTCACGAGAGTAAGTGGGAAATCTTGACTTGAGATAGCAAGAAAGAGAGGTTTGAGAGAGAGGGATGCAGAGAGAATCATAGAAAGTGGCAGTGAGATTGATAAGAGAAGGCAGTGGTGAAGGGCAATTCTAGGATTTCAATTTTACCTAAATGAATGTAAACACTTAATCTATATTTGGTTTCCCATCCTCAATGGGTATTTATATAGATAGACCATCCTATGATATCCGATATAAAATTTTGCTTCTACAATGGCGTATCGAACCTAATCATGGTATACAATGAATTAGGTTTTATTCATTAAGCTCTATGATAGCCTAGGGCTCCTTGTGTCAAATCGGGTTACACTTTAGTATCCAACTCTCCGCGTCTAAGTTTTCTATAGGTCGAAGGATCAAGTTCTCCTTTTAGTTCATCTCCAATCCCTTATAGAATATGAATCTCATGCTTTTGGTATCGAGATCGTATTAATACGATAGATTCAGACTATAAACGCACATTTCCTCAAATAAGAAATATGTAAATATATAGATTAACTGAAAAGATATTTACATAATAAAAGGGCTACTCTCTACATCCTAGAATCATGAGAACTACTCTATAACAAAGGCATTACAATCCAAAGATAACAATGAAGGCATTCATATGATCAAATTAGAGAATAGAGTTAAGAGATGCTTAGGGAGAAGTCTTTAGAGTAGTTCCTTATGCCAGAGGTGGATGGAGCGTTGGAGTCGATGAAGGTAATGACTCTAAGGTTTCCCTTCTTGGGGAAACCCTCTCCCAAGGGGGGGAACGAAGTCCTCCCATTTTAACTCCCTAGCTGATCCCATCGAATCCCCTTTTATAGGCGCTAAGGTCGGTCATGTGACAAGGCCAGTGCCACTAGGCACGGGTGGCAGTGCCACACAAAAAATCTTCAGATCTAGCGGTCATAGCCCATGGCACTAACCACGGGCACATATGACGTGGCAGCCAAGCCTACCACGAGCAAGTCATGGTGCAGCGGCCGAAGCTGCCACGCACTTGCCATGGGCACATCGTGGCAGGGAGGCAGACCTGCACTATTTGTGGCGCTTGCCACGACCACCTATGGTAAGGTGGTAGACCCCTACTATAGGCAGTGGCATTGATCACGGCCGCCCTAGCAGGGCAGGGCTCTTTGGCTTAGTCTTTTCGCTTTTCATTTCACTAAAATCTTCATTCCTATCATCCAAAATACACAAGAACAGTATCTAGGAATAATAAAATATGAAAATAAAGCATAAAATCAAGTTATCTCAAATTATGCATGCAAAAGTGGATCGAATGTAGTGCGAAAATACAATGAAAACCCTATATACTTCACACTTATCAAATTTCCCCAGACTGAACCTTTACTTGTCCTCAAGCAAACATCAATATCAAGAATGCATGTGAGTTCATATCTCCTAAATTTCAATAAGTTCATTTAATCCTATCAAGTAGTATCATCTTTAAGTGAAGATATTCAATTAGTTTCACCAAGTCTAACAAGCTAGCTTAGGTTCACAGTGCATAATTTATTCCTAAGGTTTCAAGTTCCTCCCTAAGTCAAGTCATCATTCCATTATGTTCCCATAGTTTCCAGTGTTAGGTACTTACCTAACACACACAAGATTCGTCTCCTCTTCCCAACATAAAGTCTCAAAGGTATGCTCGATATTGAGAGAAATGGATAGATGTTTCCCTAATAACCCAACTCGGTCTTAAAGGGGCATCTTATTGTTTCCACCCACAACTACTATTTTTTTAATCCCTTTATTTCCACACCCCTTTTTTCATTTTCTTTTCTTGTCACTCAAGTGTTTTATTGTATCTTAACCGATTCCTTTTCTTTTCTTACTTGGGATTTTGTTTTTTCAAATGGACTTTTACAAATAAAGCATGATCCAGTAACTTCGTGGCTAATGGAAAAATAGAGTTCCATCTACTTAGTGTTCTTCCACCCCAGGTGGTCAGCCGGATCAAAAGCTAAGACTCTGCCAAAGATCTCTGGGAGAAATTTTTGGAGCTTCATGATGGTACTTTGAAAGCCAAACTAGCAAAGCGGGACATCCTTCAAAGTCAACTGACGAACCTCCAGATGAACAAGGGAGAGAAGGTAGCCTAACTCCATGCAAGGATCAAAGATCTGATCACCCAACTCAACAACCTTGGAGAAAAGGTAACAAATAATGACTCCCTAAGGTACACACTTAATTCTTTTCCGAGAACTCAAGAGTGGTCAGCCTTAGTAAGTGCTTACTACATGTCTAAGGACCTCGAGGGAAGTACTCTTGAAAACTTATTTTCAACTTTTGAACTTCACGAGTCTTGATGTGTAGATTCTCAGGAAATAGAAAAGTCAAACAATATTACTCTAAAAGCTAAGAAGGATGAATCATACGCCGACGCTTCCCTCGACGATGATGAAACAACATATATGGTAAGGAAATTTAAGAAACTTTTTAGAACTAATAAGTTTAATCAAGTACAAGCAAAGAAAAGAAGAGCAAGGAAGATAAGATGCTATAACTGTAATGAAGAGGGAC
>JBBMJZ010391709.1:0-14491 GCA_037833815.1 Zingiber zerumbet | reverse complement strand
TTCGAGACCTTCAAAAGGCAAGCCAAAGCGACCAACAATAAACCAAAGCGAACAAAGCTAAGTTCATTTATGCAACCTTGTTTGTTTTGATTTCTTTTGTATATTTATATTTGACTCATATTGTCTGTAAGAACATGCGCAGTATGAAGTTTTTTTTTATCTTCTAAAGATAAACCCAACAAGAAGAGAGCTTGTGAAGTATCATTAGGATTAGGCTATGAAATAGGAACCGGAGGTTCTGAATCACGTAAATCAATTTGTATTTATATTTAGTTCTGCTCTTGTGTTTTTTATTTATAGACGAGCACAACGAACAAGTTCAAATTGTAAATCTCTCTTCATTCTCCCTTTAGCAACTTCAATGATCGCAACAGCTAAAATGTTGTTAGTTTAGCATCACTACAGCGTCATCACCACTAACAATACTATATTAAAAGATATCAATATAATGTCTTAGCATTGCCAATAGTAGTTTCCCTAAGTGAGCAGGCATTTCACCTCAACTAATTGTAACAATTACTGAAGTGAACCGTTTAACCGTTTACCCATTCATTATTGTATAACAATTGAGTTGCATAAACTCTTTCCTCTATCTAGACCCTGACCACATAACATATGACAAATGTGTTGAACTTTGAACATAATAACCAATGAAAACTGTAAACCTTAAACTTAAAATATTTTTTTTTAAAAAAAATTGAAGATCTATGAGAAAATGAAAATCTATAAAAGTGGAAGGGAAAAAAGAATAGGGAAACTAAAAGTAAAAAATAACATACTCAATTAATGAAAGAGAATTGTGGTTTTTTTTTTAAGATTGAAAGGGAAAGATGATCCTTAGAAACTTGAATAAATTGTAAGATTACTCGACAGATTAGTTTTGACATAATATGATATCTAAATCTTTATATAATTTGTTGACCTACTTTGGAAAATAAATAAATAAATGATCAGAAAATTTGAATCAAAGAATATTACAGTACAAAGAAATGTAAGAAATAATCAAGAAATCATGAATGTTACAGGAAACGCCAAAATTCATTTGTATTGTACAAATATACAAATAAACTCACGACAAGGGGATTTTTATAATTTGCCAAATGTTCTAAGTTAGGATGCCATCAACATTCTTAATCCAAGCAACTAAAACATAGAGTTCATCTGAAACCACTCAGCGCAGGGACACCACAATTTACATTTAGTTCCTTGAGACCCATGCTAAAACTACAAGCAACATCATAAAAGGAGAAGAGAAAAGCAACAATGTAGTCGCATTGCCATTGGCCCGTGACGTAGATGGGGTCGATGCGGCAGTTAACTGGGAGGTGATCTTTTTAAAATCCAAACTCTCTTCCTCAACAATGGTATCAAGTGTTGTTGAACGAGCCAATCTCTTCCGAACGCTACTTACACGTTGCCATGGTGCAACTGCTGAGAATGGAACCTTCGGTGGTGGAGAGTTCGCGGCCACCTCAGCGAAGAAGGAAGCATATCGCAGTCCAGCCATGCTCTATGAACTTTCGATAACTTGATTCCTGTTGCAAAATATTGGAAGGGGGAGGGTTTTTATAGGGATGAGGGATACCTTAAAGCACATCAAAGTGAAAAATATTACTAAATACCATTGTAATTTGAGCTCATTAAGAAAAATAAGTGGCTAAGCAAGCAGAGGGGGTTAATTTGGGAATGGGAGGCTTGTGTCTCAAATGAGCCCACTGAAGCCTCTTGCTCGCACTTAGGAAAACAGAGCAAAGTTCGTGTTAATACTGAGTCCCGTGGAAAGATCTATTGTATTGGGAAGACAAAGGCAAGAGAGACTTTATTTTGGTAATGGAAAAAGTAAATTAAAGGAACTATCTCATTTTATGGTGTGATACTTTTTCTCATACCATGATACCTTACAACAAAGAAGCAATATTTATTTATAATTTGTTGATAAATATGTTTGGAACTTGTGTTCATAATAACAATTTTATACAGAAAATTTATCCTCCATCTTTTTGGTCCAACTATTTAGAAGCATCTACTTAGCCACTATATTTTTAAGCCCTATCACTGATACTATCTATGCAAACATCATATTTATCTCAACTATTTAAAAACTGCACAAATCTTAAGCCATATAACTGGTAAATATAATACAGTTGTTAATTTTGTGAATTAACAAAGGAAATGTTTTCATGACGCCAAATTAATCTTAGCATGACATCAATATTAAATAATAGTAAAACATATACCATAATTCATGTGAAGCCAAATTATTAAATTTGAGACCATACACATGTTCGCTTGCTGTGCTTGACTTGGATGGCCTTAATTTGACGTGCATTAACAGGTTTGTTGCTTTCCTTCAGAATTGCAGACATCTTGCATTTCAGGACTTCCCTTACAAACACGGAAAGCACCAAAAACGTCATCCAGACATGAACAAAAAGTAAAATTTTGTCACTTAAATAAACTGTTGCTATAGAAAAAAACATTAAAAGAATTTATTGTTTTTGAACATGGCAACCTCATAAATCGGCTAAATTCACGTGAAATGTGGGGCATATATAGTTTGCTGAAGTCTGGCATGCTACTTGATGTGACACTGCCTTCATTTGCAGGGTAGAAAGAGAAGAAAACAACAAAGAATAAATGGCTTATTGTAATAAGGTGCATTAATGGCATGATGTTGGTTGATGGTGGAAAACAAGTTCACAGAGAAAACCTAGCAACACTGAACCAATCTCAAGCACAGGGGTGGCAACGGTACAGAGTCACTTTTTAAACTCTCCATCTCTGTTCCGTATAGTAAGCAGAAAAGAATTGAGATTACAGGATGAACTCTTCTTCTACTTTTTCATCCTGCCTGCTTCTCAAAGCACACAAGATAGTCCAAACTAAACAACATACATAGGAACTAAATTTCATGAAGTGCAGCTTAGGGAATAAAAAATTTACCCCGCTTAGCTGCTTTGATGAGACAGGTTGATGGGTTGATGTGTTCTTAATTTGGACGTTTCAAATTGCCAATGAAACCATAGACTGTCTACGGAACATTGCAACGACTCTTCACAGTGCTTTTGGATGGGTGAAGAAAAGTTATAAAAGTTTAACTAAGTAACTGAAGGCAACTTATGACGCATCTCATCTACAAAAAAAGGAAAATAGTGGATAAATTTGATTGAGTAAAATGCCTTTTAAAAAAGGATAGGAAGACTTGAATATTCTTTGGATTTTTGACAGGCAATAAAAATCTAGAAAGGAAAATGGCGCCTTCACACACCTGTCCACATAAAACCATCAGATTTATCATCTGCAATCGTCAATGAAGGTAGTCTTTTTCCCTGAAAATGATAATTCAATAAATATCAAAGACTTGTGATAGTTTTTAGTCCTAGATGAAGGTAAAAGAATTTAAAATAAAAAGGTTATATACTAGGTGTGATACTTCTCTGAATTAAGTACAATATCCCACTTCAATAAATCAAGCGTTTCTGATGATGGTTATTTTCATTGTTTTCAAAACATGATCAATGAATCTGATGATCTTGAAATGGCAAGTGTTGGTTATATACATAAGGGAAAATAGATGAAGGGTCCAAGTATAAAAGCTACTTGTGCCTACTCTTTGCTTGTTGCTATTGGATCATGACCCTTGGAAATGGAATTACCTGAGTCTACCACCTCTACCTTGTTCGTATCAAGAGTTCAAATATTTCTGTAATACCAATCTTAGCAACATAAAGAACAAGTATGGTACCAGATAATCAAACCTATACAGCCAGGGGCAGAGCTAGGATATTAATCAGTGTAGGCAATAATATAATATAATTAATAAAGTAAAAAAAAATATAAAATCTTATAATCAAAATTTTCAAATCTAACATCTTCAATATTTTGTTCTTCTAGTTCTGGATCTTTTCTTTTAAAAAATCTATGCATTGTAGATATAGTGATTTTTTAAAAAAATATAAATTAAAAAATAACTAACAATCCAAATTTAAACACTGAAAATTCTAAAACCATCTATTACCATAGATAAGACTCATGCTTATTGCTTAATTGTATAATAGCCTTCAAAAACAACTAATAACATAGAATGATCAACAATATTGGTCATAACATAATTGTGAAAAGCACGTGCCTAGCTACTCCTAGGCGTCTGGGCAGTGAGCGCAATACTTGAATGAAACGTACTTAATGTACGATTTTCCTCTCCTTGTTAAAATTTTACCCCTCCCACCAACCAACACTTCTACAGTGTTGTTCTTTGAAATCCAACACCACATCAGTGCTAATTTTAATGATGTATATATGATTGAGAAAGATGATGAAGATTTTAATGATTTAGATATTTGAAATTTATTTTTTCTTTAATTTGAAGTTTGATTTTGATTATGAAGATAACCTATTTCAATATTTAAATAGTGAATTTTATATTTACATTATTATTTAATAGTTTATAAAATATTTAAATTTTATTAGTGAAATATTTTGACAAAAAATCCCTAGATATATGTTTGAATTGTAAAAATTTAAACTCAAAGCGTCTTACTTCAGTAAGACATGCGCCTCACTTTGTGCCTAGTGGATGGAAGAATATTTACGCTCTAATGAATGGAAGGCCAAAAGGAGCTAAACGTGCCTGATGGTTTAAACAAAATTATGCAAGGTGGAAAAGTCTGCTGCAGGAACCTTAAAGATGGGCTTTTTGACTGCTCGATTCAGAGATTACACATCCCAGAAAGGCAGAAACCAAATAGGAAAATAGCAGCATAGCAAAAGAATTCATTTAATGTAACAAGTAAATGTCACTCTGAATAATTTTGATTTTCGCTATTTTACCAATAGAGGGGGAAGAATAGGAAACAACAGAACACAAATATGGAATATAGTTGCTAAATTGATTTGGACTCAAAAAGTGGTTTTGTGGTCGCCTTGAAAGCGGCCATGTCGCTGCCTGGTGGGGCAGCGGCTGCATCATTCCCTGGTAGTTGGCAGGGCAACGATCATGTCTGTCTAGCTAGGCAGCAACGGCCGTTGGGAGGTTGCCTCACCAGGCAGCGCAAGCAGCCGCATCACCATCATTTTTGTTGAACTGGAAAAAAAAAAATTTAGAGTTACCTTTGAGCTTTCTTGCTTGCTAGTTGTTGTGGAGTGCGTTGAGCTTGCTTGTTGTGGAGTGTGAAGCACGGGCAGAGCTTACATGGCCCAATGTGGACAACTACCCCACATTAGGCTGAGACACAAAAAAATTATTATATATTTTTTGCTCTAAAGTCTTTGTTCGTCTCCTTCCCCCTCTCCGCGACAAGCAAGCCCTCCGCACTCCACAGCAAGCAAGCCCAACGTACTCCGCAACAACTAGCAAGCAAGGAAGATCAAAGGTAGGGGTGTCAAAAAATAAACCTGGCCCGATTCTAAAAAAAATCATGTTCGGGTTGGAAATTTTCAGGTTCGAGTCGGATTCAGGTTAGAGAGTTTTTGAGTTAAAAATCTTCGGATTAGATTCGGGTCAGATTCGTGTTGACCCATATTTTGGACTTAGTGATTTTTTTTTGAGTTAAATCAAAAATTTTATTTTGAAAATTAAGATATTTTTATGTATATTAATATCATGTTAGTATGATCATGATAGAGTATTGAGATAAAAATGATGAATTATTGGGAAAATAGCTAAAAAAACGTTTTGAATCGGGTTATTCATGTTATTTGGGTGGGGTTTGAGTTATTCGGGTTCAGGTTAGAGGTTTCGGTTTGAATTCGGATTTAGGTCGGATTTCAGGTTGAGATTTTTTTTAAAAAAAATTCCAATCCGACTCGACCCACCACAAATGATACCTCTACTCAAAGGGAACTCAACTTTTTTTTTTTGTTCAACAAAAAAGATGGCGACACGGCTACTAACGTTTTTTTTTTGTTGAGAAGAAAAAAAAAGTTTAGGGTTACCCTTTGAGTTTCCTTGCTTGCTAGTTGTTCCGAAGTGCGTTGGGATTGCTTGCTGTGGAGTGCGGAGGGCTTGCTTGCTTGCTTGCTGCGGAGGGCTTGCTTGCTGCGGAGTGCTTGCTTGCCGCGGAGAGGGGGAAGGAGATGAGCGTTTAGACTTTAGGGTAAAAACTATATAATTCTTTTTTTCTTTTGTCGAGGCAGTGTGGGCAATTGCCCACACCTAGCCCATGTAAACTCCACCCGTCTATATAACCTTGTATATTGATTATACGAAACAATTCTAAATGGATAATATATAGTGATCAAAGGATGTCTATTGACATCATCATCATTAAATCGTATATACTCCCAATGATTTGGAATTTGACCACATAGATCTTATCCCTCCAGTGAACACATAGTAGGGAAGAATGAAAGTTACTTAGAAAGAATGACTCACCCTATAACTAAATGTGGAGTGTGGAGGTCCCTCAGAATGGTGAAGCAGCAAGGTGTTCAGCAGTTTACCCAACCACCAATGGTTTGAATCCCAACTATGGCACACTGTAGAGCATTTTCCTCCCGTAGAATGAAAAACCTAGAACATTGGGAGGAGCCGCTTGCAATTCAGAATTTACCCTGTGGGTGAACCAAGGGGGGCAGGTCGTCTGCCTCCAAGATTTGTTGAGTCGAAGGCCCAAACATCTAGATTATTAGAAGAAAAAAAATGTGGAGTGTGGGGCATTCACCATGTAACTATGACTTTAACCATTCGTAGTAGCAATTCTAACACTCCACCTCAAGCTCGGGTATCAATATCATCTAAGTTCAATTCTCTACATAAATTGGAAAATATCTCACAAAAAAGAAGGAAATTGGTCCATAGGCAACCAATGTTTTTTTCTATGGTTTTATCACTTGGGGTTGGTTCAATGTTTGTCAAGTTCACTAGATCACAAGTCAAGTTGACAATGATGGAGATGAAGATGTCATACTATTGTAATGGCTTAAAGATGCAAGGCTCTGTATTGATCTTCAGAGATTTAGAAGGCTAGACTATAAGTCATAAGCTTCAAGAAAGAGTGTTCAGAATACATGTCAATGATAATCCCAAAAAGGCATATAGTATTCTTTCTTAAAACCTCTCAAGTTAAGTATACCACAAAATTCTCAAGTTTCCAGAATCTAGAGGAGTTAATAGTGAGAGATTCATAAAGGATGATATTACTTCAAGAAACAAGGATGTTTGAGAGGAGACCATGTAAACTCTTATCATTTACTCAAGAGAAAGAGGTTATTAGAAGAGAGACGAAGACTCTTTTCAAAATTGCAACCAACAGAGAATGCATCCCACACCATTCTACCATAACACTCAATGTGCAACACAAGTTGCACACAATAATTTCTTATATGCAACAACATATATAGAAACTGATTGCTACTTCAGTCGACAGCATTCCAAAGTAGGACACATCAAACTACTATCCATCTCCGTCTCTAATCAATTAGTAGACATGTTCACTAAGCCTCTCCCTGCTTGTGTATGCACATTCTAAGTTCCAAACTCAATTTGCTCAAACAAAATCTGTATCTAGAGGTGTATAAAGAAATCTAGGTCAAAAGAGAATGACAAGTTTTTATCATTTGCGACATATCTCTTCATATACGTGAAAAAGAAATTAGTGGTCACTGAGACTAAGAGGACATAGGAAAAACAAATATTGGAAAAAATAAGTATTTAAGATCTCTTATTCCTTTTTGACCATTTTATTCTCTTTTTTTTACTAATACTAGAGTATTAGTGCTATCTCTTTATCTGTTCATCATTATTTCTCTCTCTCCTTGAATAAGCTCATTTTCTTAATCATTCCTTTTTGCACTATTCAATCTCTCTTCTTTTTTTCTTCAAATATTGCCCTTTTTTACTTTTTCTTTTCCATTCTCATATGATGTGGGCCTCAAATGGACACATGATATAGTATCAAGTAAACAAAGGCAATTTAGCCTACATCCTTGACTCAGTATCTCAAGAGTGACTAGGCAGTGTGTCTACAACGATGGTAGGATCAGTGAATGACCTCACCTACCTCTGCTGGGTTAGAAGGAGATTACAAATTGATTGTGCTAGATTTATTGTGGATTTATTGAGGTTGGATGAGAGCTCTACAAGTTCTGCAAGCTATTAGGCTAGAAGCTAGATAGGGACATCAACGTGGGAGTTGATAGGATGGAGCGAACTGAGAAACTCAGCTTAAATGTAGAGAAAATGATGATGTTAGACCACAGTAACTTGATTTTGAAGCAAGGAAATCACATCTACTCACATTTTTTATTTCGTAGATAAAAAGTCAAAACTATCTTTTCTATTGTTTGATTATAAGTTCCTAACAACTTCAAATATATATATTTACGAGGATGAAATTAATATCGCAATGTTGATAATAACATGCGAGCAAATTTCATGATATGGCAACATGCGGATGAGGATTATTGTCCTTGCCACTGTACGTGAGCGGTTTCCTACGTAAGTGGCTAAATAATTTCAGTTGTATTATGCTGTCCTTGACATCTGAACAAATCCGGAAAAAAAATCAGTTAGTTAAACATAAACTCAGAGGGGAACATGGAACAAAGTGCATTCTTACTAGGATGCAGAAACTGAAGTAGAATTCAGGATACAGTGAAATGTCAACGGAACAGAGAATACCACCTCAATTCCAGCATTGTCAACAGAAGAGAGCAACTTCACACCAGGAAACAGCACAATATCAAAGGAAGAGAGAAACACCTTCACCGCATCAATTCATAAGATAGAGCATCATCACTTATTTCTGGCAGTCCACCCAAATGACATTTTAAAGTAAAACATATTCAGAGTGAAGTAATCCTGTTTATCATCTTGCAGATTTTTCGGAATTCCTATAAACACCATCTCTGGTGAGGATAATAATTTACCAATCATATGGCTCTAGTTGATTCTTCTTTAGCTTAACAAATTTGCCACTTTGTGTCTGGTATTTCCTACCAGAATGCTGAGTAACTCAAGGCAATTGGAAACCGAAGACAATTTTCAAGGGGGAAAAAATGCCCTTCCACAGAAAAGATGACACATTCTCACAATTGTGAATCATGTATGATTTGCGTCTGGTACTTGCTACATTTTTAGCTGTCTTAAAGCATTGTCAAAAATAACCCAGCTATATCCTGGAGTCTTCCGCACACCATTGGACATCTGTGTCATCCTCATTCTTTCTTCAGACTTCTTGTGCACTGCCAAACCATACATATTTGACAGAACTGAATAAGCTGCTGAATTGTCTGGTTCTAATTCCAAAAGTCGCTGGGCTGCTAGCTCTGCAAATTCCAGATGAGAGTGAATACTACTGGCATTAAGCAATGCTCCCCAAATTGCAGAGTGAGGAGACAAAGGCATTGAGTTAATCAAGTCAACTGCTTCTCTGAGTAACCCTGAGCGTCCTAATAGATCAACCATGCAAGTATAATGATCAAGTCCTGGTTCTACACAATATAAAGTTGTCATGGATTTGAAGTGCTTGTAACCTTCATCGACCAAACCTGCATGAGCACAAGCTGAAAGAATCCCCAAGAAGGTAACCTGATTAGGTTTGCATCCATATCTCTGCATGTCTTCAAACAATTCAAGTGCTTCTTTAACTAAACCGTGTTGAGAAAATGCTGTCACCATGGCATTTACAGTTACTAGGTTTGGCTCACCAATTGACAAGAAAATGTGATAGGCATCAGTCACACTCCCACATTTTGCATACATTGAGACCAAGGAACTTTGAACAGCCACATCTGACTCTAGATTTGTTTTGATTGTGCATGCATGAATGTGCATTCCCACGTCAAGAATTACCAGGTTAGCTGAGGCACTAAGCACACTGCTCAATGCTTGAGCACTGGGCCTAAACCCTTCATCAACCATGCAATTGAACCATAGTATTGCATTTTCATGTTTCCCATTTGCCACAAATGCTGAGATGATAGCAGTCCAAGCAATTTCATCTTTTTCAGGCATCTCTTGAAACAGACGAACAGACTCAGAAATCCACCCTCTCTTGGAAAATCCCACTACCATTGAAGTCCAAGAAATAATATCCTTTTCAGGCATTGCCTCAAACAATTCATTTGCTGCCTCCAATGCATCATCCTGGATGTATCCGGCAATCAATGAATTCCATGATACCAAATCTTTTATGCTCATACAATTGAATGATCTCCTGGCATCATCCATCCAACGAGCTCTTGCGTACATGACAATAATTGAATTGCCCAGGAAGACATCATTTTGGAGTCCCAGAGCCAAGATGAGAGCATGACATTGAATCCCTTCTCTTATCCTGTCCAGTGCAGAGCAAGCATCAACCATGACAGATAGTGTCATGGAATTGAAGCTCACGCGCTCTCTCCGCATCTGCAGAAATAGTCTAAAACCATCTTCCCACATTCCACTTCTTACGCACCCTTGAATCATAGCAGTCCAAGAAACTACATTCTTCTCAGGCATTGCGTCGAATAGCTCTCTGGCGTCGCAGACCCTCCCACCTTTACAATACCCATCGACCATCGAGCTCCAAGTAAACACATCCCTCACCTCCATCGCCTCGAACACTCGAGTAGCCAAATCGAGCTTCCCTTCCCGCAAGTACCCGCAGATCAAAGCGTGTGTAGCTACCGGGTCGCGCCACCTCCGCGGCATCGCCTGGTAGACTTCCTCGGCCTCCTTCATCATCCCGTTCTTGGCGAATCCGGAGATCATGGCGCCGTAGGAGACCGCGTTCCGGGCTGGCATCCGAGCGAACAACTCAGAAGCCTCGGCAAGTCTGGAGGAGCGCGTATAGGCAGTCATCATCGCGTTCCAGGAGGCGGTGTTTCTGGTGGGCATTTCGTCGAACACTCTCCGCGCGGCGCAGATCTGGCCGTTATCGGCGTAGGCGGTGAGGAGCGCCGTCCAGGAGACGACGTCGCGGAAGGGCATGCGGTCGAAAGTCGACTGGGCGGCGAGGAGATCGCCATGGCGCCCGCTGCGGGTGATTTGAGCATTACAGGAGAGCAGGAGACGGCGGGAGGAAGGTTCCAGAGGAGTTCTGAAGTTGGAGAGCGGCGGCGATGGCCTAGCGAAGCTGACGGACAAGCGGCGGCAGGTCTGCGCAGTGTTTCTTTCGGCGGAAGAGAGCATCAACCGCGGCAGCATAAGTCGCCACTAAAACCTTCAATGGTATAAATTTATTTAAAGAAGATGAAACTCTGCCTATTTTTGCTGGGTGGAAAAATATATATTTTTTTTCTAAAATTGGTTGGAGCTGAATAGTGTTAATTTTTGAACATTTATTTTTAAATAAATTTAAACAAAAGAATTTGTTTATAAACCTAAATATTTGTTTTGCTTCATTAGTTTGGGTTTCTGGTTTTGATTAACTCATTGACTTAATCCTTGTGTCTATTGGCTCGTTACCCTCTATTTGAATGGGGTGAGGTAAGATTTATTAATGGAATAAGAAGGGAGGGGAAGAGAAGGAAAGGAAGGAAAAGTAATATATTTATCTTACCTTGTTTGGAAGGGAGGGAAAGTTCATTTGAAAAAAAAATGATGGAAATGAAGATTAAATATATAAATTTATAAAAATATCCTCTTATTTTTTTAATAAATCTGCATGTGAAAAAATAAATAAGGATAAAATTAGAATAATTTCTCCTTCCCCTTCCTTACACCTAAAATTAAGGTGTAAAAAATTTCACTAATTCCCGAGCATATAAGGGAAAACTTTACCCTTCTCTCTCCTTCCCCTTCATGACTCACTCTCTTTCAAATAAATGTAAAAATTCTTTTTTACTCATGTTTACCCTTTCCTCCCCTTTACTCACCTCTTCCCCAACATAGGATTAAAGATATTAGTAATGTTTAGTTGGCGGGCCCCATACCTTGATTGGGTTTGGTTGAGAACATAGTCATTTGGGAAAGAAATTAAAGTCATGTTTTTTAAGACCTTTTCCGTCCGTTTTTTTTAACATAATATTTTATCATCGTCGTTAAGTTTAGTTTTGTTCCTTAGTGATCTTCTGCTGGGCGGTGTGGAGATTTACACAAGGACCAGGACGAAAAGCGGCATGAGGTGCAGCTTCGATGATTCTTCCTCTTCTTCTTCTTTGTCGATGCCTTCTTTGGATCCTGTCGACCGCAGAGCCCGTGGCCAACTCCGCCATGCCGGTTTGTCCCGCATCGGCGCTTCCAAAGCGCAAGCCGCCTTAGCCAAGATCATCGCCATCATCACTGATGCGCCTCCCGGTCCCTCTCCCGACGCCATCCGCTGCGGCGGCGGCGATCAAGAGTTGAAAGGGGGTGGCACGCCGCCGCCCGCGGAACAAACTGGCCGCGTCGATCTGAGGCTCCGATTGGGCCTGCCGGCCGAGATCGCAGGGGGATCGGCAGAGGGGAACCGCCGAGCGACCGGAGGCCCTGCCGAGTGGGTTTGTGCGCTGGCGGCGTCCGGGAAGATGGCCTCGGAAGCCGGGCGCTCCTTCTCGCCCGCTGTCTCTGCGGCGCCCTGTGGGGGCGGCGATGCTTTGACCGGGTCAAGGAGCTCGGAGGGCGAGTGCGACCCCCTCGAAATAGAGAACGGAAAAGAGAGCCATGAGGAAATTGCGGCCGCTGCAGCCACCACCGTCTTCAACACCAGCAGCAGGGCCCGCAGCCGGGCCGGCTATCTGGACTTGCTTCTGGAGGCGGTCAGGCAGGTGTCGGGCGTCGCCTTCGACGACGACGCCCCAGCGGCAGACAAACGCAAGCCAGAGGCAGCGACCGCGGTCGACGAAGGAGGCCAACGGCCACCCACGCCTCCTGGAGCGAAGAGGACGAAGGAGGCGGCGGAACACTGGGCCACCCAGCTCGACGTCTACGAGGAGGCCGATACGGCCCCAATCGTGCGGTCGAAGAGAGGGAGGAGCCAGGCATTGCCTTCGAGGTACCGCGACTCAATCCTAGATCCGTGGCGGAAGCCGCCGGCAGTGGCCCGCCATGGCCGGGCGGCGCGGCCATGAGGACCGAGGAGGAGTAATTCTATGACGCAGCAGAGCAGCCCTAGCAATTAATTTTTGACGACTAAATTAAGGTTGGGGCGATAGCTACGCAGCTTTTGTTTCCCCGTCGTCCTTCTCCGTCTCTTTCGTCTCTGCAGGGTGAAATTAACAGCTCGAGAGAGTTGCAGCTGGCCATTTAATTAATAGGTAAAAGGTAACGGGTGGGTCGTTTTCTGGTATCCATTGATGTCCCACCCAGCTCGGCTCTAAGGTACTGTTAACTCGTAGGTCGACATTATTACCGCGCAGTGGCGCAGTGCTGTGCAGTGTTGTGTTGCTGTTGTGTGTTAATATTAGCCTTCCCTGATTAATATGATATAACGAGAGTTTCATTATCTTGGTTGATGTTTAGTAGTTATTTATGGTTTATCTCTTTTGTGTTAGTCTATAAATAAATTAACAGACACATTAGAGACATCATCAAATTGTCTTTTAACGCGTATAAAATATATCATGAATCAAACTGATCATTTGTAAAGGGTATTGGACGATATTTTAAAGGGTGTTGATCCGGTCCTAGATTATCTCCGTTACCTATTTATCTTTCATTTCACCTTTTCCGTCAGGTGCGATACTGCATTTAAAGAATATCATTGTGGTATTAATTTTTAAAGATCAATATGACTGTAGTATTGATTTTTAAAAATTAACAATGCTATCATAGTTAACGGGAGGGCTAAAATGAAAAACAAGTACACCTTTAAAAAATCAGGTGGGTTTTTTAAAATTTCTCAACTTTAATGGCTCCTTTTGGGGTCCATTGCTTGTTGTTGTTATATTATCAATCAATTTCTACGTGGACGGTCGACCGCCTCATTACGATACAATGAACTCAATTTAAGAGTTTCTTGAGGATAGTCTAATGGCTAGCACATGAGGTGTTATCATAATAAGGTTTGGAGTTCAAATTTCGATGAAGCCGAGATAAAATGCCTCCCTTACATGCTAGTCACTACTCCAAAGACTAGTAGCCGTTCGTGATTTACCTCCTCCGTGTTGGTCCTAAGACAGATTGATAAAGGCACTGGGGATAAACGTATTCACCTTTACTAGTGAACTCAATCTAAGGAGTATGGAATTTAATATTCTAATCCATATTGAGAGTATGATTACACTAAAAGTTATAAAGAATGAGTTTGATTTAAAATATTTTTGAACGGTGAATTTGGATCAAAATTCACTTTAACGATCATAAAATCATATGAGCTCACATTCAATTTAAATGCTCTAGTTTCAGTACATTAACTTGCGAGCTGATATTATTGCCACCTCCGACAAAGCCTTCGATGATGGTGGGTGATGGACGACCGGCAGCCTCCGACGCTGCCCTGCCCCTGCCGTAGTGTAGATTCCAGTTCATTGATTAGGCATAATTAATACAAGAAGTCTGGCCACCAACTCACTTGGCTTTGGATTGTTAATTCCGTCCGATGAAATCAGTAAAACAATATCCTCTGCAGGAATTTCATATCGAAGG
>JBBMJZ010391694.1:0-14492 GCA_037833815.1 Zingiber zerumbet | reverse complement strand
AAGAATTATTGACGACTCCACGTGATAAAGCATGTGCAAAAAAAGAGGTGATGTTTTTTTTCTTGTCCCTGAATTTTTATTAAATAAAGAGAGCTGATGTTCGGAGCAGGTAGAACTTGGGCATCTTCTAAGCATCCTCTTCGCCACGCAATAGACAGCTACAATTCAACCTCTTCGCCATCACTTCTTTTCTTTTCTTCCTCGGGTTGGTGGCTGACGGCGAGTACCGAGTCACTTTCCCCGGTGTTTCTTGTTGTGGCGGAGCTGCCACCTTCGACCTAGCCGAGCCTTCTTCGACTTCCACTATAATATTGCTGCTATTCATGCCGCAATCGACGTGGCGCCTGCTCTTCGCCTCCCGGAAGAAGAGCAGCGGTTGAATCGTCGGTCGCGGCGGCGGTCATGGCGTCGATCCGTCGGACTGCCCCCTTAAAGGGCCACTTTATGGTGGGCAAGGAGCAGCACTACGCTCCCTCTCTTCTGCTCGACTTCCGCTGCCGGCGATCCTTCGTCCGCGCTCTCTTCTTCTCCTTTCTCGCCGGCTTCTTCTGGGGCCTTGTATCCTTTCCCGACCTTGAGGTCCCCACGCTTTCCCCGCCCCACGGCTTGTTCCATGATCCCGACGCTTCCTCTCTGAACAGCATCTCCGTAGAGGTAGAGGACGTGGAGGAGGTCGGAAGTCCTTTCAATAAGCTCCTGATCATCGTGACGCCGACCTACAACAGGGCGGCTCAGGGATACCACCTGACCCGCCTCGCCCAGACACTGCGGCTCGTCCCCCCGCCCCTCCTGTGGATCGTGGTTGAGACGAAGACAGCCACTGAGGAGACCGCCGACGTTCTCAGGAGGTCCGGAGTCATGTACAGACACCTCGTCTGCCGCAGGAACACCAGCATCACTCTCCACAGAGACGTTCGCCAGCGCCACACTGCCCTCAAGCACATCAGGCGTCATCGACTGGACGGGATTGTGTACTTTGCGGATGATGACAATGTCTACACCCTTGACCTATTTCATCGATTGAGGCAGATCAGGTATCAAATAGTGACATTATTCTTCCAGCAAAATACACTGGTAGATCATCCTTCTGAATATGCGACTGAGCGAATTAGTTCTTCATTTATGCTCTATTTACTTTGAGGTGTGGATTGAAGAAGTGAAGGAATCCAAGCTGGGAAAAAATCCATAGGGAAAGAAAAGGAAAAAGAAAGAAGAAGAGAGGGAAAGAAAAAAAAAAGGGCCATAAATTCGGGGAAACTTACAGCTGCGAGCAAAGCCCAAAGAGCAAGGCTGCTCGTGGTTTCCTGGTTGCCTGTGGTCTTGCGGTCGCAAGCAATGTCCTGTGGCTTTGCGGTTGCTAGCTAGTCTGCCCGCAGCTCGCTTGTGGCCATGAGCTATCTCTCTCAAGGTCACGAGTTGCCTCCAACATGTGGGAGAGCTTCAAGCGAGAGTCTGAGCTTGACAATGAAGGGGAGGAAATTTGATTCTGCATGATTCAGGCTCTTAAACCATAACTCATTCATTCATGTTATCAAAAGAAGTCAAATGAGGAAACTAAAGAAAACAAACATCATACATTATGATCTAGTAATTCATGATAACAATTTTAAAATTTACAGATCATTTGACATGAGTCCTTTTGTAGTTACTTATATCTTTGATGCTTGTCGACCAGCTGAGTTAAATACCTTATATCCTTTTATTCACTAAATTGAGAACTCCACTTTGCATATGGGAAATATATCTATCGAAGCAATTGTTCCCTACGCTTAGAAAATGCAATCCAAGAAGAAAAAGTCAACAACTTGTTAGGAGTTGAGTTCTCATACCTCAGTGAGGAGAATAATGCAAACAAAGAAACATGTTTTTATAAAAAAGTAATGATTGTAGAAATAAACCAACTATCATATTCGGCTAAAAAGGCACCTCTGCTTCACAACTATTCTATCTTTTCACTCGACCAAATAAGGAAATACATTGACATAAAAAGGCAATGATTGAAAAAAATAAAATAACAACTATCCGATTCAGCTAAAAAGCTAACTCCGCTCCACAACTACTCTACCTACCCACTTGATAGAGTCAACTTCTTTTTGGTCGAGGGGAATAATGCATATAAGAATTTAATTCTATTAAAAGTTATCTAAGTCATTAGTTTTTTTATTATTTGTTGGAACTTTTATAAGTTATTTAGTTTTTCTTTTATTAGAAAAATTGTGGTTTTATTAGAAAAGTCTTTTATTTTATAAAGTTAGGTTGTGTTATCAAACTATAAAAGGGGATTAGGATCTTATGTAATAGACAAGTTTTGAGTTAATACAATTTGCAATTTCTTTTTCTTTGGATGAACATTAGTAACTTTCCTTTGGGTGAGAATCGTACCTTTGTTTGTCTGTTGTGTTGCGTTATTCTCTCTTAACTTTCTATAAGAGAATATTATTATCTTAATTTGTAGATAGTTGCAATTTACTGATTATATTCTTAAGTTAACAAAAGTTAATAGTTTCATTGTAAAGGTTTGCTTTTGCTAATTTGAGACAAGGAACTTTAGAGTTTCATCTATAAGTAATTTGAGTTTGGAACATATTCACATGCTTTTTTATTGAATTAGAATTATTTTTACCTTAAGTTAATGAAAGTGAACAATTTCAATAAAACCATTTACTTTTTAATAAAGATAATTTCATTTTGGTCTCCATAATATACTTTTTGAAAAGTCATCCATTAACTTCTAAGGGAGTTGATAGTCATATGTATTGCATGTGATAGAATATATTTGTGGTCTAAAGTATAAAATCTTGGTTTCTTTATTTGAGTTTATCAGCACCACTAGACAGGCATATTAAAATTTGTGTACAAAAAGCTAAACTTTTGTTAGTTTGATGCAAATCAACTTGTGATGGAATTTTTTATGTGCAGTTGTAGTCTAGAAAATCAAAGATTTTAGCCACTTTGAGCTTGTCAACACTGCACGAGAGATATTAGGACTTTTTTCTTAAAAAGATTTTGATGAAAAACTTATTCATAAATTAACAAATCAGTTTGTAAGCATTTTATGTTAATTTTATGTAAATTTGATCGTGCAAGCTAATATGAAAATCAATTTAAAGTCTAAAAATCAAAGATTTTGGCTTCCTTAAACTTACCAACATTTTCAGAGAAACATTTTAAATTTTTTTAGCATAATGAAACTTATTTTGATTAAAAAATATCACAACTTGCTTGCAAATCATCATACATGTATTTTATGCAGATTTTGTACCATCTTTGATGGTGCAAGCAGATTTAAAGATAGTTTATGGTTAAAAATCAAAGATGCTCACCAATTTAAGCTAATCAATACCACATTAAGCAAATTTTCAACAAGGCAAGATTGTTACGGAAATGGTTCTTCCCTTGTGGTTTGATTAGACTATTGTTTTGATAGTTTGCGAATATAACTTATATTAGGTGTTTATTTGATGCACCTATATCAAGTGTGTAGGTTAGGCTACATAGATTATGGACTCGGTGGCAAGAAGTTTGGATCATGTGAAGACGGCCTTGATGTTGGATTGCCT
This sequence comes from Zingiber zerumbet, assembly GCA_037833815.1. Taxonomy (NCBI): domain Eukaryota; kingdom Viridiplantae; phylum Streptophyta; class Magnoliopsida; order Zingiberales; family Zingiberaceae; genus Zingiber; species Zingiber zerumbet. The sequence goes on along the minus strand of JBBMJZ010391694.1, from coordinate 10,932 downwards.
GGATTGAGTAGTGGATTTAGAGTTCAGGAGGAGTGGACTTGAGGGTAGGTAGTTTGGATTGAGGAGATGAACACCTGAAGACATATGAACCCTTTATGTATTATATGGATGTGAGTATAGGTGTGTTTTCAAGCAAGAAGTAATCATGTGTGATTGCATAAGTAATTAGATGAGATTCTTAGGCTTAGTTGTTGAAGCTTTGTGACTATGGGAGGTAACCAAATTATGTATGTTATCTGACTCAATTCTCTAACCATGCAATTGGCTTATAATTGGTTGTAAGCAAGTAAGGAGATTGTTCAGGTGCTAGTTGACTTGTCAAAGGTTGACACTTGACTAGATGCAGGCTAGTTGACTAGCTATTGGAAATAGACTAGATGCAGGTTTTGGCAAAATGATTGTTTATATTTAAGCAACTTGTTAGATCATAGTGATATGGTGAGGAGAACATGAGCACTAGAGGGGAAGGGAGTGAATAATGTTCCTGTAAACGAAAAGAATCTTTTCTCTTGTTGTGAATCCTAGCAAGGTTACAAAAATATAGTTAGCAGTGGAAACAATAAAAAGAACAAATACATACCACACACTGTGACACAACATAGGCAATATAACGTAGTTCAGTAGCCCCTAGGGTCTTAGTCCACGACCTATGATCCTTTAGGTGGATCACTCTTGGAATCCTCTATCTTTCTCCTCTTCGGTAAAATGCCAATGGTGGAAGACCTCTTACAGAATTGCTTGGGATAGATCAGGAAGCTTACAATAAAATTCGTTCGTAATGTGGTTCAATAAAATAACAATGAAACAATAAAATAATCAATTTTTGTGTGTGTCTTTGCTGCCTTTAAATCCTCTTTTAAAGCCCCTTCTACGAAATGAAACCTTGACATGGTCTTACTGATGTGTCACCCATTAGTATAAATCACCATTAGTCGATTGATACGACCAATTCCTACGGCTTGCGATCGATTCTTGCGACAATTGTTTTATCCATGGTTCATCAGTCAACTGACAATTGACTAAATCCCACAACCGAGTATATTTTCACTCAAGTTGAAGCTCACGAGCAATTGCCTTTTGCTATGAGTCCTCTTGCCAAGCTTCTTGTCCCTTAAATGCATTGAGCTCTCATCTCTCTTCCTGTGCTCCAATAATCTTTTGCTAAACTGCTTGTCCGTCAGATGTATCGAGTTGGGTCCATACTCGTTCTATCCTTCTTGTTTCACTTGTGAGCTCTACTTCACAAACATATCTACCTCCTATGCTTCTCATCTTATGGTTTCTCGGTTGTCCTATACCACTCTTCTCCAATCTTCCACTGATTTTCCATGGACCTTGAGCCATCAGATACTTTATGTGTGAATACGTAGGTCCCTGGACTTAGGAGCATAAATCAAACACAAAGCAAGTCCTAACATAAACCCTTTGCATAAACACCAAAGCCTGTGGTAGCATCAGACCTCTGAGGATTGAAAGTTCCAACAATCTCCCCCCATATTTGAGTTTTAGCAATACTAGGCTTGCAAAATTATCCTAGCTGTCCTTGCAAATAAACTCTCCCGTAAACCAAAATTTTTTAACCTACTCCACTCTCCTTTTGTGAAAATTTAGATCCTAACTTAACCTACTTCTCTTTCTTTGCCAACATCAAAAATGTTTTTTTTTCAAAATAAACTAGGGTTCAATCGATAATTTGGATGTTTTTTTTTGTAGTATTTCATTGTCTACCTAAGATGAATAGATTGAATTAACGGATTAGTCACAAAAGAGAATATGTTGGAACACGTGGGTTAGAAATGGTCGGGTCCAAATAAAATTTTAGACTTCTCTTGCTATCAATTTAGTAAAGCAATAGATAATTGACAGAACAAAACACACATATACAAGGAGACACATAGCATTTAATCACACTACTTTTATGTAGTTAGGCAGTCCCTTGCCTTTTATTCCATGACTTATAATCTATTAGTGGATCACTCGTAGAAAGCCGCTTTCTCTTTCATGGTCAAGTACCGAAAGTGGAGAAATCTCTTACAAGATCACAATTACACTTGAGCAATACAAGAGAGCTTAATATAAAGAAGAAGGCTTCTAATAGGGTTTAACCAACTCTATTTCACCTTACATAGTCTCTGTAGATTCCCTTTTTATAACCTTGGTAATAGGACCCGTTGTCGATCAATCGACTACTATACACCACTAATTGATCGCACTTGATTGTTTCTTGTAGATTACAACCGTTTCCTTTGGTGATCGTTTCATTCGAGCTCCACCTGTTATAGGCACTAGACCATTAATTGTCCTTGATTACAAGTCTGCCTAAGTTGAGATCTACCTTTGTTCGAGTACATTTGCTCTCAACACTCAACTCACCATATAGCTTTCTCCGCTACTGGGTCATCTCCCGTCAAGCTTCTCGTCCCTTAGGTGGGTGCACCAAACAATAGACTTACTCCCCATGTCATCCTTCACGCTTCACTTACGTAGCCTGTCTCATCCATCTCCCATCAAGCTTCTCGTCTCACGAATACATCGAGCCCTTAAGTCTCTCCCCATGCCATCTTTCATTCTCTACTTATGTAGTCCGCTATCTTAGGCGCAACAACACGTTGTTGTTTCTCATCCTGTGGTCCCTTGAATGTCTCATACATCCTTCTCCAATTTGAGCAAATCTTGAGCTATCAGTAACCATGACCTTTGCCACATCAATTCGTCTTCATGTATCCACCAAATCTATACACTCAAATACACATATCAAATTACAAAACAAACCGTATCTTAAACTCTTTGTCCAAACCATGGTTTAAAATTTTGTGTCGAATTGTCTGATATAGGAGAAACATTTCGTTCAGCCTACTGACCAGCATCAGCATGCCCGAGGTCTTGAGGCCCCGCGATTGTCATAGAGGAGTTGTGCAAGCCTCGCGGCCGAAGCGGAGGCATTGCGCGAGCATCGCGATAGTTGCAGAGGTGTCGTGTGAATCTCGCGATCGAGCCCCACGGTCATTGGTGATGCGGAACAAGAAGGCGCAGGAAATTAGCTTTTAATTAAATAAAATTTAGGTTAATAATTTCAATTAATTCGTAGTTATAATAGGGATAATTTAAATATGTTTAATGTATCCCTAATAAAGCTACCCCATTAGTTATATATATATATCGAAACTATATCGGCACGACACGGTAACGTAACCGTATCATTCAACCTTGGTACGAGTCGAGATTTTAAACCATGCCCCAAACATCTAACCCGGATGTTACAGTAGACCAATTTAGGACTGATTGCACTGATAGAATCTTCCTTTCTTGGTCATTTTGGATAGTATCTTCCTAAATATATCTTGTATCAACTAAGATATGAATTGTATCAACATGGGTGATAGATTGACACATTGATATTTTTCCCATATTGATGACTTGGAACTATATGTTTAGGCTTTACCTTTCATTATTGATTCTCAGTTGGCACTTTGAAACTATGAATAAAATTATACTGTCATCTTATAAACTCTTTAAAACTTTAATAGAAACATCTTACAAATATATACCTATACAAAGTTTATTTAACCTCATTCAATTTAATAGTACTAACTAATATATGGTTTTTAAATTTACTATAAATTTTAGTGTTTAAACCCAAATTGTATATACAAATGCTCATATTTTTTTAATAATAAATATTCTATTATTTCTTAATAACATTATCATAAACAAGAACCATTTCATAGGTTCACCCTGAATAATTTATCCTAGGGTCCCAATCTTCCTTTCGGATTTGATTATTCAATCCATTTTTGCAGGGCATAAGCACTAATATTTAGCAATCTCATTTTCAAAAATATTTTTTTGCTAAATAATTCTACCTCTAAATCTCTTATGTTTGACAATCTTACTTATGATACTTATCTTACATAATACCTACTTTATTTTATATATATATTATATAGCAAATTTGATGCCCATATTACTTATTTGTTGAGCCTTTCTAACCTGTATCGTATAATATGGCATATTATGATTATTTTCTCCTAATTTTGATCGAGTAAGAATTATTTCTATATTCCAAGTTCCTAACCTAAACCTATAATTGTAGGCTATTTTTTTTTTACTTGCATTGCCTACAACAATTTGAGAATCTTTATTAATTTTGCATCACAACTGAGCAGCCAGCATAATGCGTCGAGCAGCCAGTGTAATGTGTCTTTTCCAAGCGACCTCTTTGCCCACTCTGTGTATCTAGGTTGCTTATGTCTAGACAAAAAATAAGTTTCATGTTCATATCATTAGATAATTTTTAACATTGGGTATTTAATCATAAAGCAACCGTTTACCATTTCCTTTTTTTTCTTGAATAACCAAGTAACCAACTATGCGCTGAAAGGTTGCATTATCAATATCTTATCTCTCGAGTCTGAAGTGGTTATCATCTAGGCCATAGTTTGAATTGGCATTTTTTACATGTCCGAGTGAGATTTTTTCGCTTATATCTCAATCTCGTCAACAATGAAACAAATTCCTGGTCTCTAGGGCTTGTTAGGAGTGGGAGAGGTGTGAATAACACTTTTCAAAAGTTTTTTTTTTTTTGCATCACATAAAATCTTTGACTCTAAAAAAAATTGTGGAACTACCACATTAATGACCCCCCACATGACGGCCTCATGCCGATGGAAGGAGGTTCATCAAGAGCACAAGTGCTAAGTTCAAGGAGGGACGAACATAGGTGATGCATTTCATGCGACTCGAACTACCATACATTTACCAAGCTCGGGGGGCACAAAAAAAAAATCTTTTACTCTAAAAAAAAATGATGAACCAGGTAACACCGAACCTGGGGCAATTGGTCTTGTTCTACATAAGTTTCCCACTAGCCGCTAGGGTAAATAGGGAAGCGCTCGCTGAGGGCGGCCAGAAGTCCAGCATTCCGTGATTGCGCGCCCCATTTGGAGGAAAAATCCTACAAATGCGTCTCGAACCACGGTGGTTGGGTGGCTACTTGACGCCATTCCGCTGCACCATAGTCCCGGAGCCAAAAAAAAAAAAAAAAACAATCTTTTACTCTAACTAATACTTAACATGGTCAATAAAACAAATTAATGCAGTGGAAATACGCAAGCATTGACACAATAAGTTTATGTGGTTTTCAAACCCTGATTCCTATTCCATGGCATATGATGATTAAGGTGAGTCACTATTGAATCCCATTAATTTTTTCCTTCTCGGATCTTCTAGAGGCACAAAAACCTCTCATAAGAGGTTGTCTTACAATGTGGAAAGGCAAGTAAGCACAACAATTGAAGCTAGAATTACAACAAAAGAGCATTGGGATGTAGTAAGTATAATTTGCTAGCCTTTGCAAGTTCTCTTTGATTCTTTATTTATAGCCTTAAAGTTTCACTTTTCTATTTTGCAGCAAGCGAGTTGACTCGACTATTTTTTGACTTCAGCCTTCTTCCTAACAATGAATCTCATAGTCGAATCAACTTAATTCCACTCTACTACTTTTCCTGTTAACAATTACTTCAGTCAATTCGACCTTGTTATTACATAAGCAGTCTAACGGTTACAACTTTGCTCTGCTCGCTCAATGGTTTTGTTTGACTTTTGTCAAGCATTCAGTAGTCAACTAACCAGTGGTTTCTGTTTGAAAGTACATCAGCCTGTGTCAATTCCCAAGTTGACTCAACATACCAGTTGATTGGGATTACCCTTCAGTCAACTGGATCATTCATTACAACTAAACTATTTGTCGAGTCATCACCTAAGTCCGTACGGTTTGAAACACAAATTACAAGTCACTCAACTCTCACAACTCATGTTAGAGCTTACTTTTGTAGCTTTACTTCACCCACACGATCATCTCCCGTTAGGTTGTTAGTCCCTTATTTGCACCAATCCTCAACTTGTTCCGTGTGACATTCGTTACTCGTTCATCTTCATAGTTTGTCGTTTCTAGCTTCATCAAAGCTGCCAACTCGATGCTTGTCATCTTGTGGGCCCTCAGATGCCTCATTCCATTCTTCTTTGATCTCCAACAAACCTTTGAACCATCGAGCCAGCACCAAGTCTAGCTCCGCGAGCCAAGTCCCTACACAATGTACACACATTATAGTTACAAGTAGATTAACTTAAACCCTTTGTTCAACAAATCAAAGCACTTTTTTTTAACACAACCGATTAGAGCATGATCTCACTAAGAGGGGTTATGCCGTTTCTTATTTTTTAGTAGTGCTTGATTCAGAACAAGAAATGAAAGAGGAAAAGGCTAGGAATGAATTAATAATACATAGGAGCTGAATTGAGAGTTGAGAGAGAAAAATGCTAGGAATGAATTAATAATACATATAGGTGAAATGAGAGTTGCTTCCGAGTAACAGATGATAAGAATACGCCCGGAATGAACTCTACATGGTTAAAGAAAGATTTGTAAAGTAGTCGTACTAGTATCTTTGTGACTGTTGCTTTTGTGGTTTTTGTTACTCTACTAAAGAATATATCTACCTTAGGCAGAAAGGGGCAATGTGGAATATCCTTTAAATGAAATTACTGGTGACGTCATGCAGTCTTGTTCATTCAGGTGCAATTAGTCATATGAAATTACTGGGTATTTTAATTTAATTATGATTAATTAACTATCAATTAACTTTCACTCCTAAGCAATGAACATATGTTTTCATGAACTTTTTTTTTTCATGGAAATGATTTATTTGCTTATACAGGAGATTTGGCACCTGGCCTGTGGCAATGCTTCTTCAAAGCAAAAGTAAGATTGCTGTAGAAGGACCAGTATGCGAGGGACGCCGAGTGGTAGGGTGGCACATAAATGAGAAAAACACCACTTTACAAAGATTTCCTGTTGATATGTCAGGTTTTGCATTCAACAGCAACATACTTTGGCATCCAAAAGATGTCATTAGGCTTCTGGATACTGTGACAGATGATTTTGAAGTATGTATTCATCTCTTTTATGTTTAATTGTAGCATTTAGCTGCAAGCAGAACTGTCACTAAATCCTTAAAATGGTAAAAGAAAAAGGTTTATTAAGAGTGAAGACTATGATTACATGAACAATCCAAAACATCAAACACAATGTGAAGTATAAAAATAAAACATAGTTAGTAGTACATTTACTTTACTTGCTAAAACAATTTGAATGATCTTTTTATGAATTTATTTCCCTTTGTGTTTCTCCTTTTATTTATCCTTATACTGTAACTACTTAAAGCCCTTCCACTTTTTAATTTAGTAATTGAACTGAAAATTTGACTAACTGATTACAAGTTAATGTGTGGGCAGTTCTCACGTATTTAACTTGCTAAAAAATGTGAGTTTGTTCTTGATAATAATGTTATATTACTCTTTAGTCAAAGTTGACTTTTTATAACTTGTGACCCTTAATATTCATCATCATGGCGTATGAGTTTAGTTTGACATGGACAGATAGCTGTATTTTGTTTCTTTCTATTACTTGAACATCAATACTGAATTGAATTATCGATAGTTTGAGAATTATTTTGAGCACAAATAGGCAAAATTTGTCTGTTAAGCTTGTCAGATGTTGAAATGAGAATTAATAAATAGAAGATGAGTGTTTGATAGAATCCCGTAGCATGCCAACTCTTTAATCTTATTAAAGTCCTTTTCAATCTAATCTCCTTTTTTTTTGCTTGAATCCTATACATGCACCATTTGCATTGCCATTTGTTAACTACCTAAATAGTCATTCAGCCTCTCAGACTTACTAAATAACGCTGCAGGATACAGGATTCCTCGAGCAGATAATTGAAGATGAATATCAAATGGAAGCTGTTCCTCGTGATTGCCCAAGGATTATGCATTGGCGTTTACAATTGGAAGCTAAACACCTTGCTTATCCTAAAGGGTGGAAAATCTCAAAGAACCTTCAGGGCATTATTCCGTTAAATCAGGAATTCTAATTTATTCAGGTTCAGCTCTTATTTTGCCTAAGTTTTATTGCAGTAGGCCACTTTGCTAAATGCATTTTGTTGCTATTAGATAAGGTATCCTTAAAACAGCTATTCTGGAAATTCGGAGAAGAGAAAAAGATGGAAAAACAAAACACATATGTAATAAATTAACGTAAATAAAATAAAATTTTTGCTCCATGTATAGTATAGGGAATATTAGAAGGTTGCAGCATTGACAAAAAAAATATGGAAATTATTTTAATAAACTCTAATCACTGTCGCTTGACTGTTTCATGTTATTGATGCAGGAAACCGTTGTAGAACTTGGTTTCCCGGCAGAGCATGGTTCACACTACAAGAAATCTGGACATCCACCGGAAATTGTGCGACTAATGCCTGAAAATGGCCACTTTTGTTTCCAGGGTTTTAGGAGATCACAGTAAGAAAATTTTCAATCACTGATGCGCTTTTTTCCTGTAGACTCCATTAATTGCATAGTCTGCATTTGTTATTCTTTAAGTGGAGAGAGCACCATTATTCATTTAAGAAAGTTTGATGTACAGATATATCAACATATATACCTTATTGTGGGTAACAGACTATTTTGTTTGTTTGTTTGTGTTCAGAGCCCATGGACGCAGTGGCCTAAAATTTATCTTAGCTAGGGGGTGAGACTCAGTCAAGTTTTAAAAAACTTTCCCGGGTTTTTTGATATTTCTTTAAAAAAAAACTTCCAATTCTTCTTGAAAAATATATATAGTTTTGGATTTTTAACATAGTTAACTGAGAAAAACAGTGCTCTAGTCTAAATGCCTTTGATAGAGAAGGTTCATGGCCTTCTCCAGCGTAGGCCTAAATCTCTGCACATCGAGCCTCACGTTCTGCTGCTTGAGGTAGATGTCCCCCAACTTAAACCACCCCTGCTTGTGAATGGCGTCGGGATCCTTGAACACCTCGTGATCTCTGGGATACAAATCCACCAGCGTGCTCTCCTCCTGCGTTATGTTGTACTGCAAGTACCTCAGATTCCTGGCCATGGCGGGCTCCGCGTAGAAATGCTGCGAAATCCATTCCAGGTTGCCCAGCGGCACCACCTGGATCAACACGGCGCCGGCGGGGAGGAAGAGGAAGTTGGTCAGGCCGGCTCCGTGCACGCCCACCATCACGTCCGCCGAGTTCACCACGCGCCCGAACTGGGCCACGTCGTAGAAGTCCGGCTCCGACGCCACGGCCTCGAAACCCACGTCCTCCGCCGCCGCCATCAACTCCTCCATGTTCACGAACCGCCTCGTCCCGCCGCGCGCGATGAACACGAGCCGCGGCCTAGTCGCGGAAGCCGCCGCCGCCGCCGCCGTCCGCCGCCATGCTCTGTCACGCCCCAGCGAGTAGACGGTCCGCGTTAGTTCGACGAAGTGGGAGATGGAGCAGCAGTGGCTTGGAGGACTGGGATCGATTATTAAGTCCCTCTCGGCTCTCAGGCCGACTATCAACCGCCGGAAACAGTGCACTCTGTCGTCGGACTTGAAATCGATGACGTCGTAGTCGGAGAGGTTGGTGAGGTAGGGGCGATACTTGTGCATCCACCAACCTTGGTAGTCGGAGATGATGAACTGGACGCGGCCCTTCAACGGGGAGACGGTTTGGAAGAGTGGGATGAGCACGTCGGCGTAGTCGTGGAAGCAGTTCCCGCAGTGCCCGCCGGTGGAGAAGAGGACGCCGACGACGCTGTGGTTGACCGCACATCGGAGGGCGGCTTCTTCCTCTCGGCGCGAGCTGAAGTTGAGCGGCCGGACTTTAGCCATGGCGGAGAAGTCGTATTTGCGAGGGTACGGCTTCATCTGCCAGGATGAATTTCCTCCACCGCCGCCGCTGGCTGTGGCAGCCGGAGCAACGAGCGTAACAGAGGACAAATTGCCGCCGACGATTCTGACGTCGCCTTCCATGTCGCAGATATCGACTCTGAAACTGGAGCGATCACACATTGGTTTACCAGTCTCAATTGCCTCCTCTCCATCTACATACAGATTACAGAACAGTGAAAATTTACTAAATTAATTTCAAACGTTTTGTTCGTTTAGCTCCAATTATTGTACTCTGTTTCGACAATTATTGTCAGTGTTAGAAATTTTTTCGAAACATTTTTTTTTTACTAAAACCTTGCTCGTTCGTTTCAATATTTTGTTCAATTTGTTCCAAAGATAGTAAAAAAAAAAAACAAGCAAACAAAATCTGGAAGAACTTTTTCATGGTTGAAAGATGGATCGTACCTGAAAAACGAAATTCTTCGCTGCTCTGAACTGCAGAACTCGTCGGATCTACATCAGTCAACAACGATGGCAAGCAACTCACTGCAAAAACCCAGTCAGTCAGAGTCGGGCGAAAAACTTCCTTAAGAGTATAGTAGTACCATAACCAAAGCTAGCTCCGAGAAGAAAAGATGCTTGCCGATTTGGTTCCTCGACAGCATAAAGTAGGTCATGGAAACCAGGAAGCATCCGACGATCAAACCTGTGCCGAAGCTCCGTGGCTCGACCGGCGGCCGGAACTTCTTGGCCAACTTCATCGATCCTGAAGGCGGAAGCAAACTTCGTTCGACTTCTCTCAGAAGCGGCGGAGGGAATAAAGGTAGAAAAATAAAAGGAGGAATATTATAACAAGGGATAGGACAGCATGCTGCACCGGATTTCCGTCGGCTGTGTAATTCCACAAAAGAAGCCTTGTCTGTTCTTCCCTTTGTTTAACAGTTCGATTCTTTCTTTTCTTTTTTTAAAGCAAGGGAATAAGTTCACCGTCAATGGCCGTCATCTGATCAAGTTGGGGGATTCGAACAAACTGGCGACTCCAGTTCACGTGAATAGTTTGACGATTCAATGCTCGCAATGCTACGTGGAAATAGAGGATTGGCCGCTGGAGAATCTTAAAAAATGGGGAATTTCTCACGAAGACGGAAAACACGTTTAATTAAAATGTCTCCGCGGATTAATTATTCGGGTCTTGATTAGTGACT
>JBBMJZ010391667.1:0-31054 GCA_037833815.1 Zingiber zerumbet | reverse complement strand
TAAAGTCATGGGGCCCATAAAAAGTGAAATGGTGGGCCATGACTTTATGTGTCTATCCTTGAGGTTTTCCTTGAATTTTTTTCCTTGAGCATATCAATGGTTTGGAACTAATGGATCAAAACCTTGAAGCTCTTACTATAATAATGCATATATAGACCACTTGGTTACTATAATAATGTTTTTTTCAGATATATATATATATATATTACTCAAGTTATGTTTTTTGATCAATTTGTATGCTTGACCATAGTTTTCACTGTATATATAATTTTATTATTAAATAAATTATATCCCTTGATAAATTTTTATTGAATATATGGTCATTATAAACTCAATAAGTTAGGTTTTGAATTAATAAAAAAATAGAATAAAATCAGCTAGAAAACTCAAGGAAATAGATTGAAAAATTAGCTTCTATTCTAGTCTGGTATGGAAAAATTTAAAACCCAAAAGAGTTGGTTCACATAGTTTAAAATATTATTAAATAAGATATTGTCTTTCTTTGATTAAAAATTTAAACTAGTTAAAAAATAGCTAATGGTTTAAATAAAATTACTACTTTTAGGCTAGAACCGTAACCTACCAGTTGGGCTATGAGTTTGATCTCCAATACTACTTTAGGTTAGAACCGTAATCTACATCGTCTCATAATTAACTAAGTAATATGGAATATGAAACGATAGTTCCGGCCTATAAAAATCTCCTAGTAGCCGTAAAGATAAATTAAAAAGTACTTATGATGACCGCCTAGAAACCTAACATCTTGTAGTTATATACCTCATTTGGATAAAAAATCTTTACAAATATATCATCATTGAAGAATGAATTATGGATATCTGAGTAACAACTTGATGTCTTTCTCATGTACTATAGCCCCGGAGCCATAATCTACCCACTAGAAATTAAATATGAGAGTGAGAAATTAAAAGTTAATTTGATTTTATGATGTAAAGTGTACAGAAAAAAATGATATATTCAGTTAATCTTATTGATTAATTCTAAGGATGACTGGCCTTATCCTATAAAATTTTTTCAGCAGTCATCAAGATAAATCGGGAAGGGCTCGTAGCCCAGAAGCCACAGCATCCTTAGTTGAGCGCCCGATTGGAGGAAAATTTTTTGCCCCTGGGGCTATAGTGTAATGGTAATACATCCCGGTTGTCACCCAGACATCTATAGTTTGATTCTCAGCTATGATGAATTTGCAAAAATTTTTCCTTCAAATGAGACATGTAATCAAAAGATGTTAGACTTCTTGGTCGCTCGTCGCCAGCGTTTCCCAATTTATCCTAATGATTGGTGGAAAATTCTTTGAGGTCGGACCAATCACTCAAGGGACTATGGTGCAGCGGCATGGTATCTAAGTTGACACCCACATATCCACGTTTTGATCTACAGTTATAGTAAATCTATAGGATTTTTTTTTTAAATGGAACGTATCACTAAAAAATATCAGACCTTTTAATCATCCGTTAGGAACACTTTAAGATTCATCTGGTAACCGATACAAAATTTTATACAGCCGGTGAATCATCCCCAGACAATTGGATTTATCATTTCAAAAGTGTATAAACGAGAAGTATGTTAAGAAGTTGATAACAAAAAACGTGTCGTTCATTTTGAAGGAATAAAACAGTAAAAGAAAACACAAATGTTTTTGACAAAATAATAATTGATTGCATAAATATTCCCTAAGCTAAAAATCAAATGTTTTCAAGAAAGCAATAATTGATTTCATTAATAGTCCCTAAGCTACAAACCACTCGAGTTGAAGGTCCCTCCTTACATTTATTGCCTCAGCTTAATCAATCAAAGTACATTTTGTTCCTATTCAAGTTCATTAATTAGATTTTAATTATTCACATGCAGCATTTATTTCACATCATTATACAACTATTCAGTCCCGTGGATTGAACTAATTAATATTTTAAATTTGTAAATAAATTTATTATGACAAAAAAAAGTTGAGTTGACTCACTTGTTCTATCCATATTATTAAAAGGCATCATTTTTAAAAAATTCATTAAAATATTGTCTCAATTTTTATCTCATATTCCAAATTACCTTTTTTTTTTTAAAAAAAAAAATCAACTCTTGCTTTTATGTGCAATACAATTCTAAATTGATATTATTTTATAAATTGAGTTGTAAAGGAGTCCCGTTAAAAAAAAATCAACTAAGTTTATTTGATAAAGTAATTAAGTTGAGTCAAGTTAAGTTTTAAATAAATTAAGTTGTTGAAGTGATTGTCCAAGTTTGACTTAGTCTCTTTTTTATTATGTGTTTGAGTTTGATTTAATTTTGACTTAAGTTTGATTTATTTAGATGTTATCTAACTCTTAATTCAATTTTATCTAATTGTTTAAAACTTTTTTATTTTAAACTTGTTTGTTTGGTTTCAATTTGATAATACAAACTTATTTATTCATTTTAAAAAATTCTTTGTTTTATTTAGTATGTTATAAGAGTTTTATTAATAAACATGACTTATAAACTTTGTCCAAGAACATAATTTATAAACATTGTTTTTGAATAATTCACAATCTCTATTCATGAAAATTAATGAGTTGAACGTGTATATGTATTAAAACTTATTTGTTTAGTCTAATGAGTTGCTCAAATTTATTCATTTAATTAATATTACGTGTAATTGGACAAATTCATGATCGACGCAAGAGGACCAGAGCTTCAATGAGTCAACTTTTTTTTTTGTTTGCCCCTAGGGCGTAGCACAGATGATGGGCGCATGATATCTCTAGCGTAATGGTCATGGATCGATTATCAGAAACTGACGACCTGAGGTTTACCCCACCATGTTCTTGACGCCTGTATACCTACATGTACCTCCCTCTATATCCGTGGAGTCAACATTAGGGGGTTGTTAATGAAGTGGATCTACATTTTTTTTCAATGAGTCAACTTTTAATTTGGGTATTAGAATAAGACATTTTTTTTTGAATTGAAGCTCGTTTAGAGACCAAGATTTGTTATCGTGTGGAACCTATAATTAGCCAAGTTTCAGATCTAAAAAATATCATTTAGGATATTTTCGGATGCTTCAAATATTTTTTTTACTATTTTTTTTGTAATTTTTGTATTTGTGATATTTAGGTATTTTTGCTATTTCCATCTTTCAAATTAGGATTCTAGAGATACGATTACTAAAAAAATCCTCGTTAACTTAGCCTGGATAATCACTTTTTACTCTGTGCCACAAATATAAATAAACTCTTATCAAATCAAACACTAAATTTACTCATAAATATTTGACTTATTCGTAGATTAGTTTTGAAGATAATATGTGGCAAAAGACAATTCGCTTCCCTTTAGTGCCCCCGCAAACCCTTTCTAGGCCAACACAGAGAAGATAAATCACGGGTGACTGCTAAAAAATATGATAAGCCTAGTTAGCCCCATTGACTAGCCCTAGGGATGATCGACCTGGCCCCACAAAATCTTTCCACCTGCCACCAGGGTAAATCCGGAAGCACGAGGTGCGGACAGCCCAAGAGCCAAACACCCTTTAGTTGCGCGCCCTATTTGGGAAAAAAAATTCTTACAAATACGCCATAGCTGGGGATTAAACTACGAGTGTCTGAGTGACAACCTATATGTTCTACCGCGATACCAAAACTTCAGAGATAAATTATGGATGACTACTAGCTATTAGTACAAGTGATCAATATATAGAAAAAAATATACTTAGACGCGCCGAGCTTCAACTCTATATAAATTAACTCCAAAGTACTTTTATTTTGTATAATTAAAGTAACTTTAGCATTGAATGAAATTTTTTTTTTCAAATATTAAATTACGAATGAAATATATTTTTAATTTTTTTTTAAAGAAAGTCGTTTGAATTTCTGCTATTTATTTTACATATCAACCTGTACGTCTTTTAAAGAATTATTTTTAATCTATTTTTTTTATAAATATCTTAATATATGTGTCTCATCACTTAGATGACTTATTTGTTTGTGCGATATATAATTCTTCATGGAAAACAATACTTAAATGAAAAAATTTACTCATTTGTTTATACTAATAACAGCCCGCCAGTCTCTCTCAAGATTAACACGGAGGATGGATAAAGTCAATCACGGTGATTAAAAAGACTACTCTGAAATTCATTATTATCTACTCTGATAATAATGAGTGTTTAACCTTTTCATTGCTGATTTGGCCTGTCGCCCTTTATAACGTTGCAATCGAAGCTATAAGTGTCTTGCATGGTGCCTCGAATCGTTTCCATTTTCTAGGGCAATTTAATTCTCAGATCGAGTCTCCTGCCTTGTTTCTCTCTTTTGTCGCTTCCCCTGGAGTTCTTCGATCCCGTCGCCGATCACTAATGAAGTTCTTGTGTTCTTCTTCCTTCGCGTCCTCTTCTCTCTGCTTTGCTCAGCCTCTCGGTCGATCCATCTGAGCTGCCTTCTTGAACAACTTCCGGCGGGTAATGATGGCATCGACGATCGTCACCTCCCCGTCAATGGCTTTCCTTTCTGATCGTTCGGAGTCGTTGGAGTTTTTCTGCGTGCGACGCGAGTTCAGGGATAGGAGGATGCTTCAGGGTGGATGCAGGCGCTTCCGGGGATGTCGCGTTCGGGGGCGTCGTATTTTCTGTAATCTGGAGGTGAGGTGGATCTCTCGCTGACTGTTTTGATTAATGTAAGGAAATCGAAAAAATGACTCTTTTTTTTTTCACCGGGAAAATTTTATCTGTTAGATGGTTTAGGTGGTGGGCGACACCTATCCGCGTTTAACTTGAAATTGGAGTATCTAGGACTAATACTGCAGATAGCGAACCAGACGCCAGTGGTAGTGGTGTAAAACATGTTCAAAAAGAAATTATATATAGAGGCATCACTGGCGCAGGAAGACACACACTGACACACGTACAAGTTCTGACTCTTATCGCCATCAAATGGTTTCCTTCCAACAATAGGCAGTTGCGTTCTTCATCTGAAGAGGAGAAATTCTGAGTAATCCTCATCTCACATTCACATCAAATAAGAAATTTGCATTTTTAAACTGTTGGTTTTAAGAACCATAGCTCGATTTGCCTCTTATGTTTCTTTGTTTGCTTTTACAAACTGTTGGTCCCTTGAAGGCGCGCGACATAAGAGTCTAGGCATTGTTAGTTGCCAAGGAGAAGTTTAGATAAGCCACATTAAGATAACTCATTAGGTGTGCCATAATTCCCTAATGGGTGTTTCAGACTATAAATAATTGTGATTAGCGGAAGATATTGTTTTTGCAAAAAAAATCTTTTGTGTGTGAAGTTTTCAGCAAATTAATTCAAACTCTGCAGTTTGTACACGAGTAAGGTTGAATCCTTTCTTAGGGAATAGGTAGTAGGAACCTATGGCCGTCCTGGTTGCAGACATAATAACTAGATGAGAGCAGGTGTGTTCCAGAAAATGAGTAAATGTAGTCTGAGACATCTGCTGGTGATGTCTTCAGTGCTACTAGTAGTAGAGAGATGGATTGGACATAAGATGTTGTGAAAGGGCATCTGCCAATTTTCAGAAAGGGAAGAGTTATAAATCAAGGGTATAAAATTATCTAGATTGTGGATATGATTGCCTCACCGCATTTCACTCCAAAAAGCAGGTACTCTTCCATTCATTACTCCGTGTCAAAAAGTTGGAGATCAGTCCCAAGGAGCTGGCCATTTGACGCATCTGTAACTTAGATAAAGTTGATGAGAATTATAAGGATCAAGGCTCACTAGCAATAATGGCTTCAGAGAATCTATGCTATCATTGTCAATGAATCACACTTTGTTATATATATATAATTTTCCTTTTGAAACACGATTACCTTGGTCTATAGTTATGCATCATTATTTCTAAAACATGTAACCTTGAGGATTGTATCCCAAGTAGCATTATGCTTGAGATGTATTCTGAGGCATGGGGATTGCTGGTACCTTTGTGAAATATTTAGTGTATTGCTCATTCAAAGAATTCTGTTCCAACTGATCTGAACCTAATGTTTCACTTAACACATGCTCATCCTTATGGAAGTTGGAATGTGATGAGGGTAAAGTTACCTTAACCATCGGGTTAAGGATGAAGTTTGGCTTCCAATGGAAAACTCCTACCTCCCACTTTCTAATCATGCTTTAGTCACCATCTTTAGGAGTTCTCTATTAGTAGAATGCGAGAAGACATTTTTGAGGTCTCAAATGTACCTCCTTTGTAAACCCTCCGATGCCGGTCCCAAGCCCGGATGAAAAAGGGTGAGGGTTGCACGTTAGGTTGCCAACTAGCATTGACGTCTAGCAAATATTCAATAAATGAATCAATTAAACGGACTGCCTTTTTCTCATGATTGATTTAGGTTTCGATAATGTAAAGGAAAATTAGAAATTTCCAATAATTCATTTAGTTTTTCTAAAAGTAAATGAAATTCAAATTTTTTATTGAATTGTAGATTATTTGTTGCTCATGTAGGAGTTGCTTGCAACCAAGCAAATAATTAACATGACGATATGGCTAACTAGATTATTGCCTATAGGAAGGTTCCTTATTACAAACTTCTATTATATTGGATGATGTGGTGAAGTTATATAGGTAGTTGGTGGTTTAGAATACCACCTACTGCACATGCAAGGTTCTTGATGGAATCATATTATTTATGGGCACATTCAAGTGAAAACTTTTCTCGTTAATTTTCTTACATGTTTGGCGAGGAAACAAACCGTAGCATTTCCAAATTCATCCTTTGGCACCTAAAGTTTTTCTCTAAATTTTAAATGCCAGGGCTGGGCCATTATGGCCTGCATGATTGAAACATCTCATTTAAATTGTCAACGAAAATCATCATAGATCTGCATAAGAAGAGGAGAGTGGCAGTAGAATGACAAAAAGATGATTCTTATATCCTCATCTTGTTCTTTGACACACAATATTGTTTCTTCCTCTTTGAGATGTGCCAGCAACAACACCCGAAGTTGCTTTTCCATCTTTGAAATATGGAACCACCTCTTCTTCCTTCTTTCTTCAGATATGGTAATGGTGGAAAGTCTGCTTTTTTTTTCTTCCTCCTCCTTTGCTTCTTGTTATTCTTCCTAAGGGTATCAATTCGGGTGGGTCGGGTCGGGTTGAGTTTTTTTTAACCCAACCCGAACCCTACCCGGATAACCCGAAAATCTGATTCAAAACGATTTTTTTTGTGTGGTTATTTTCCCTATAATTCTTCACTTTTATCTCATACTCCATCATTATCATACAAACATGA
This sequence comes from Zingiber zerumbet, assembly GCA_037833815.1. Classification (NCBI taxonomy): domain Eukaryota; kingdom Viridiplantae; phylum Streptophyta; class Magnoliopsida; order Zingiberales; family Zingiberaceae; genus Zingiber; species Zingiber zerumbet. Next base: position 23,812 of record JBBMJZ010391667.1, on the reverse strand, counting down.
TATTAATATTCACAAAAGATCTTAATTTTCAAAATAAAATTCGATTTAACCCAAAAAAACCCCACTAAACCCTATATTTAGGTCAACCCGAACCCGATCCGACCCAACTCGGAAATTTTTAACCCTCCAACCTGAACCCGACCCGAACCCGAAAATGCCCAACCCGAACCTGATTTTTTTCGGGTCGACTCGGGTTGGGTCGTCGGGTCGGGTTCATTTTTGACACCCCTAATTCTGTGAGACAAGCATGAGTTATATTCCTTGATCTGACCAAGCAGTTGTTACTCACTAGCCGGAGACATTGGGATGTTGAGAGTAAAACGTGGATGCTAGTTATGATAACTAGTTCATTGGAGTGACCTGCTGTAAGACTTCATATGATTCTCTACATATGGATATGTTTGTGAAGTTCTTAGTGCAGCTCGAGTGCAAGTTTCCTTCGACTTGAGGTATTCAAATCACCTTAAGTATCTCCTTGGAGATGTCGACCCGAGATGATTAGGAGGATTCACCGCTCCCTGCAGGGAGATGTATACCCTATGGTCACGTGTCAAGATTGTTACTCAAAGTCTTTGCAAAGCATCACATATTAAGAGTACGAGACTACACATGATTGGAGTAATTTGAATTCACAGAACGAGTAAATATTACTTGAGCTAGGTGTGACGTAGTTAGCCTAGTGGGAACATACACATAGACCATGTTCTGAACCAAGTGGCTATAAGACGAGTGAAAGGCATGAGGCACGACTCACTTTAGCCGTTGAAGGGTTCAGAACTTGTTCTGGAATCAACTGTGATTTTCTAATTAATTGGAGATCATGATGTACTACTAAGTGTCACTCATGATCGATCCATAATTAAAAAGTTAATTATGGACGACTAAGATAAACCGGAAACCTATTGGATCACATGCACTACGATATCTGGAAAATGTAAAACAAGTTTGAGAACTCAATTCTCAGATCAAGAGATAAGATGTTTGGTTGGACCAAACAAAAGATAAATATGGAAGATATTTGTCGAAACTGAAGTGCGGATGGGCCATGACTATTGTAGAAGTCTAGAAGATATGGTTTCATAATGGTTTGATAATAAACCAAAAAGGATTTGGTTTAGTTGTGAAACAACTTGGTTTAATAATAAACCAAATAGGTTTGGTTTAATTATAAACCAAGATGGTTTGGTTTAATTATAAACCAAGATGGTTTGGTTTTAAGCCAAACTTATTCTTAATGGTAATGGATCGGTTTAGTTTTACTTATTGGGTTGAGGAGATGACTTGCTCCCTAAGTCACGTAGAGGTTTATAAATACTCCTCTATGAGGAGAAACATATTAACGTAGGTTTATTGGTTTAGGTTTTTGGAAAACCCTAGCCACCTTCTCGTACCTCTCCCTCTCCTTGTCGTCGGCCACAAAGAAGCCAAGGGAGATTTTTCTTCCATAGTTTCTCTGCTTCTTCTCTTCTTTGATCGCAACGCCTTCACCCTTAGCTAGTACCAATCGAAGGCGAACCTTGTTGCTCACCGTTGTTGTCTTGAAGATCTCGACGTGGATATGAATAGAGGCGAGGCACGTGAACGTTGCTAAAGTTGATGCCCTTCCCTTTGCATCATACACAAGGTACGCTTAGAATAATTGTTATTCTTTTATTTCGTAAAATTTTATTTTGCGAATAATTATTATTCTTCTATTTCATAAAATTTTATTTTGCACTTATGTCTACACGCGTTGTATCTTGCATGCATAGATGTGTGTTCTAATAAATTAGGAATTTATTATATTTTTATTTTTCCACTGTACACATTTTGTGAAAATGTCTAAAGCACGCATCCGCGTCGGACTCGTAACCTCAACATTCTGTTCATGGCGACCCTAGTATAAGGTCAAGGAGAAATTTGATACAACTGTTAATCAATGCCCAATGCATAATTGTTAAAGCAACAAGTGAAATTTTCATTGATTAAACAAAATCATTAAAATCATCTAACTTGGAATAGTAAATGCTGAATATATCTAAATGAAGATAAAATAGAAGCTGAAATTCAGGATAAGCATAGTAACGGGATCAGAAAAGAACATTTAGGTTTTTGTTTCTATGAAAAATTACCTACAACAGACTCCAAAGTAAAATGGCAAAACTATTTTATTTTATCTAGATAGAAGCTAAAATACCAGATAAGGACAGCAAATGGAATGAGAAAAGAAATGGATAGGTTTTTGTCTCTACCAAAAAAATACCAACCTTGAAACTCCTCCAAAAGAAAAAGGCAAAACTGTTTCACCATGCAGTGCTAAAATCCAGCGAATTGGCCTACTAAACAAGACCTATATGTGAAAAAAGGTCAATATCTTAAAGTTAATTGGAGAATAAAGTATATGGCACAAGGCATGAAAATAGAGTATAAACAAGGTTTCAGGTAGCATAAAAAACAATATTAAAAGATTGAGAGGAAGTGCCTAGACAGAAATCAGATAATCCATGATAAAAAAAATATTGTAAAAAATTAGACTTCCAAAATTAACCATACATATGCAAGCAGATTTTATCCATGAAATATCAGACGACAAATATGCATTGGATGGCCTGAATGAATGGCTCCCTCCAACTTGACATAAATATATCTAATATGTCAAGTAAAGATTTCCAAGACATTGTGGAAATTTGAACAACAAAATAGTATGCAATCTAATCAGCACATCAAGCCAATAAATCAAAGTCCAGCATTTGGGTAGATTGAAATAGTCTCTTTACAACAAGACTTTTACGAAATTTCAGAACTGTACCATATATTTCAACACTACATAAATTTTGGTGACGCCTATGTTAGACCCTGAGAGACAGCACAAAGCAATATCAAAGATCATTGAGCATGGACCATAACTGTATTTGTTATAAGTCTAGGTAATCAACTAGCAATGATATAGACTACAGTACCAGAACAAATTCATGTTTTCAACCTCAAATAATACCCATAGTTTGCTGTTGTATTATCACAGTATAGTTGAAATCAACTGGTCTTCAATGTAAAAGCATTTAAATTTTTGGTCAGAAAATCTCATTGTTGGACCAGTAAAGAGCTGAAATTGGCACCATCACATATCACTCATACGAGAAATAAAAAAATCAAAAAGCGATTAAAACAAATAAATTTTTAGTTTTAGTGTATAATATGCATCGATATGGAACAGTACAAATCATATTGCAGAGTGGCTGATCACATTAAGGTATCTTTTCTCTGTACCGGCCATTATAATTCGTAATTATAATTGTTGTTGGTAAGAAAACCATCCTATGTTAAGTAGTCTATAATGAGCTCAGCTTAGCAAGCTTATGCTAGTATCAAACTGGAGCACCAAGTAGAGAGGTGGATAACACTAAATATAGTGATATAAATCTAGGATAAGCTGTTGTTGTGTTGACACTACTATCACAGTGATGACCAATATGACTTTTGCAAGAAGATTTTTTTTTACATTGCTCTTTATATAATATTTGGCTCTTGATCAATTACATACTTAACTCTCTTATGACAGTAGTATGCAAAATAGTGCAAGAAGACCTCAAACCAAAACTAAGATGGACTTTTCATGGATCAAATCAAATAAGGAAAAGAAATAATCAACACAGCATAAGAGAAACCTAGCCATCAAAGCTTGTAGACATTTATGACAGCAGTATGATAGAAATTCAGTAAAGAAAGCATATTGTGCAAAAACTTCACATTGATGTATTTGTTTCAAGATAAACAGATGCAATTATTACGTCCAAATTGCTGAACATAATGTTAAAAGGTGACATTTCTCACCTGGGAATTCCATCTCATGGATTTTGGAAAAGAAATCATAGCCAAAATACTTGGTAGACCTTCTACTAGAACCTAGTAATGCCAAAAAGCAGATTCAAGCAATATTCAAATAGACTCCTGTAGGAAACAACATATCATATTGGTCAAAGACTTCCATATAATGCAATCAGAGATGGAATCATGCCACTGATTGATTCCCAATTTTGGAATATATGGACTCGTGGATACAAAAAGCCCCCTTGAGAAGAAATGGCACTTAAGACAGAAGAATTGCATAGAAAAGGAACAAAGGAAACAGTGTACATCTCAAAAGTTTGATAATAAAATGAAGTCAGAAGAAAGAAGTTCAAATGTCTCAGAAAACAATATAACTCAATCATTATAGACAAAGCTATGAACCTCAAAAGTGGATTGTTTTGATTCCTTGATCCTAGCATATACATACTCAGTCTTTCCTGCACAAAAAAAAAAAAAGAAAAAAAAAAGAAGTAACAACAAATAACATTTTTGATTCATTATTGATCTTAAGAAAGCACTACTAATAACTTTATAAGATCTGAATTTGAATCACAAAATAAAACCTCAAAGGATTCTGTAAACAGAAACTCCATAGTTAAGCTTGCACGAGTCTCATAAAAGTCATATAAAACTTATTTGACAGGAGACACCAAACCAAGTTCCTTCTAAGGGATTTTTAACAAGTGCATGTTGCAGTCACCATAGCACTGGGTTTTTCCACCATCTCCTCACCCTTTGAAATATGTAAGTTCCTTCCAAAGAATTTGTCAGAAGTTCAAAATGTAATCATCATTACAATGGGTTTTTTATCATCCTCTTACCTTTCATTCCCAATAGGTAGGTTATAAAACTTGCACTATTATATTAAAAAATTTCAATGTAGTTTCACTAACAAGAAAAGAGGCAAGAGAGTATTTAAGCTGGATGGGCATGAAACCTTTATAAGAGAGATATTAGGGAGCTATTAATTAATGTAAAGAAAGAGAGATATCAACGAAGATATCATTACTAGAATATTTAGAAGGTTGAAATGGAAAGGAGAGTTTCATTGTTGACTGACATACTGTGTTGAGATACAAGATGGTCTCGGCCAACACTGATCAACGAGAGGAGGAAAATGATGAAGAAAGGCAGTAAAGAAGAAGATTTTTCCCATCAACGCTGATTGCTGAAATGTTGATAGGTGTCGATGTCCACAAACACCGGGATTGTGAATGATGTTCGTCACACCTGTTGATCTGGCTTTAATCAAATCAATGGATATTGACGTAGAATGTAACCTTACCCACTTTGATTCATGACACTCATTGCCCGGCAGGTTTCTGCTTCATATCTTCGTAGCACTCCGAGGGATATTGCACTATATCGTCTTGAGCTGGCCTACCCCCCACAGTTCATATACATTGTTTACCTTTCTCATATAGGTGGTTCAATGTATGTTCAGATGAGGAGTGTAGGTTGAAGCAAACAAGTACGTTCTTTCGAATAGGATGTTGTTATTTGGTCCAGATTCAGGAAGGAAGATTGGAAATGGTTCCTTTTTGCGGTTAAGAGGTGATCCTATAGTCAAGGATTGTTATGAACCACAAACATAAAGTTGCACCAAGTATCAATAAAGAACTTGGGAAAATAATCAGAGTTGCAGAGGAGTGTTGATATCACTGAATATGAAGATGCCTTTTTTCCATTGGACAAATAAATAAAAGGGACCTTGATGTGAAGGTGGAGTAGAAAGTGGACAATAGATAGATCAAATAATAATGCACAAACTGTGAGTGCATAGCATGCATGGGAGACTGACCCTCAAATTTCTTGTATAGATTATCCAGGGTTATGCCATTCTTGCGGCAGAATCCCTTAGCGGCCTGCAACAGAAGAAGAAACTTCAATCCAATAACAATGAATACAGGCAAGCTCTGCATTGAAGAAAAGAAAGGAAAATGATAAACAAGAAAATTTATTTGAGCATTGAAAGTTGGCTGTCCATCCTCGAAAAGGTCAGGTAATTGGATGTTTGTTAGCATAAACAGTTTAACAATTTTCTGTTTCCAGGTTTTTGAGAGGAAAAATAAGAAAATTTGAAAGAAAAAAAATCACCTTTTTTGACTTCATGATTCAGTGAGAATTTAATTTTTATGAGCAGGATATTTTATCTTCCTAAAAAAAAGAATTGCCAATTACTATTTCTAGAAAAGCGGAAAACAGTTTTCTTTCAAAAACTCCTTCACAAAAGATCGAATATCTAAATGAAGTCTTTTCATCATACAATCATACACACAAAACTAGCATTTATGATGTTCATTTGAATATTAATCATTGAGATATAGGTGCACAAAACAACATTTATACACCATAAAAGAAACATTAGTTAAGTTATATTACTTGAAAGGACATCATAATTGCCAAACAGAAATAGAAAATAGGTGGAACATCAGATGTTGCATGAATTTGAAAATTTTAGCATATTGTCCTTCTTAAGAGGCATGCTAACTAAAATAAGTTAGTAGGAACTGAAGCAAAAGATAGACCTGAGTAGGAGTTCCTTCGGGATCAAATGCCCTTGCTGCTGGAGGGCCTCGAACCTCAATCTCATCCTCTGCTTGCATATGACTGAGACTCTCAGCAAAGACCTGTGAATTGATCCACATGGCTTAATAGTTGTATACTGATTGCAGCATTGTAGGCAATAATTGAGCACAAAGCAGATTATATCAACTTTACCTGCTTTAATTCAGAAAATGACATGGTAAATCTTCATCCATTTTATTTAATATGTAAACTATTAATTAACCTAAGTATTTTAGAATGGGTATGTTCAAAGCTTGATCAAGAATAACTTTAAAGGTCCAATGTGCTGCTAACAGGTCAAAAAATATTCCTTTGAATATCATAAAGTAGTTAGATCAAGTATTCTTTGCCACTTTATTGATAACTGTAGCATGTTTGTTGGAATATCAATTGATCAGCATATTGTAATAGCACATACAACTGCAATGTGAAATGCCACATATAATTTTGAAACTTTTGTTATACACATTGCATATGTTTGACTGATCGCTTATGGTCTATCGATATCAGAAATTATTATATCAATAGCTAAAGCAATAAACAAAACCTTGGAGGTATAGTGATTCAATACCAAGATATGAGTAGAACTATGTTTTAAACATATATGGTATAACAACTTCATTCATAGAATTGAGTAACAGCACCTGATCAGCTAGGGAAGAAACAAATAATGTAGTTTAAACCTTTTGCTAGCAAAGGGGCACAAAGATGAGTATATTCCTGAGAAGTTTCACAGGTATGGTAAAATTGAACAGAAAACTTTTGACATTCCATTAGAAGAAAGACTAGTAGTTACGAGAGAGAGAGAGAGAGAGAGAGGCAGAGGTAAGATGATGTTAATAATCTTCTTTAGATGAGTACAAAGAAATATGTTATGTGAATAATGTACTATTTAAATGGAAAAGAATGATTATCCTGATAACAGGTGAACAAGATTTTAAATAAAATATGACGTTCATATTTTTCATTTAATATGATTTTTAAAATTGTTATCTTCTACATCTAACAAATTCAGTTTTTTTCCAAATTTCATTGCACCTTTTTTAGAATCTTCTCAGCCAATATTAAGTTAATGATGATGGTGATATCATGTGATCAAGATTTTAAATAGAACACAATGTTCATTTTTTTTCATTAAATATAACTTTTAAGAATTATTATCTTCTACATCTAGCATATTCAATCTTTTTCCAAATTTCATTTCACTTTTTGCAATATATTAAGTTTTTGCAGCAGGATAATAGATCATCATAAAGAAGTTCAATCCAATCCTAATATTGAATAAAGAAGATAAATTAAGGATATTAACTATGTGTAATTGTCTATATCTTAAACGTGAATAATAATATTGCATAAATGTGTCTATCATAAACACAAAAAAAACAAATTGGGGTTGGCCACATAAACTGTGAATATTATCCCTCCATTGACCTATATGCAAGACTATATCACCATAATTCTTGAATCAATTATAATTATTTTTCCTTAGTTAAACTACTAATGTTTTCTATAGACTGATATTGATATCTTCAGTCTGAAGTTTACTATAAGAGCCTATTACATCAACAGAGATAAACAGATCAAAAATTTAAGCCATCTTACAAGAGAGAAAACGCATCAAAAGTTCCAATATCACTTTTTGAGTGACTAAACTGACACAATCAGTTATCTTTTCTCAATCAAAAAAGAAAAGAAATCCAATCATCAAAACTTAAGATACCAACAGGACCAAAGATAGAGAAAGCATCTATCATAGTTCTAATCAAAAAAAGATGCTATTACACTTCCAAGTTCCAACAAATAGTAAAAAATATTGAAAGGATCATTTCAAGCTTTGAGTTGTTACCACAAGTCGGCGTGGTGTACCATATGATGAAACTTCTCCACAACTCAGTCTTCTTTTGTTCAGGTACTCCACAGTGAGACTTCTAAGCTGCAAAGAGGAAAAAAAATGCACCAGTTCTCCAGTGGAAGACCCTAAGATATAACTATCCACTGAAATAATCATTTAAATTAGTAATATCTAAAACAAAATATAACGCTCGATACACCGCACAAAACTGCATCCCATTTTACAGGATAAATTATGAGAAACACATTATCCAGATAAGGAAGTTACTTTTTTGTAGGTGTAAAACATACCTGGTTACTTGCTTCAACTACATCATGAGGAGGCATCTCTTCAGTGCCAATCTCAAGAACAAATGCTCCAGGATGCTCCAATACCTTGTGGTAAAGCAATAGAATCGGACAAAGAAAACATGACACATGATGAACCCTTGTTAATTTTACACAATAAAAACTCACTAAAGAGTTCAAACAGACAAACAGTTTAAGCCTTTTAAATTAATTCAAGGGAACATAAAGAGTTCTGACTCAACAGACAAACCAGTCTAGTTGTTTAAAGCTCAGTCTTCTAGGAAGGAGGGAAAGGGAAAGGGTGGGTAGGAAAGGAGTGCAAGGTGGAAGGAAGGGGAGAGAAAAGTTCAGGTACTAAAACATGTCTATATGGAAGGAAGAGATTTTTACTAGACAGTTTATGGCATCACACCTTAGGGCCTGCAGAGCTTTCAACTAATGGAAATGACCAATAATTCAACAGCTGTTGCTTTAGGTGTTATAACTTACCAACAACTAAGACCATTATAGCCCATTAAGAAACATAATAAGACTAAAATTTGAAAAGGAATGAACCTTCTGCAATTGGGAATTTGGAAGATTTTGAAACGAGAGATCATTTTCCTTGGAAAATCCTAACGGGTGCCCAAGAGCTTCCCGTGTCTTCAACCAAAGTTGAGCACATTGCCGAGCAAGACTGCAACACATTTAGAAACATATTCACTGAAAAATAGCTTAGTAGCAGCTTTATCTTTTAAGATTAATAATTCAAGAAAATTTTAGTGGATAAAAAGATTGTCATTAATCAACTCAAATTTTTAATTTAACAAAAATATTAAGAAGTATGAATGTGATACTCCATATAAGAATATCACTTAAATGCTAAGTTATTTTATCCATTTAAGTATTCTATCTTCATGATGTTGCATCCAAAAAACCATTGTAATTGGTGTTGTAAGATGCTTCGTAACCTCGATTTAGGGGATTGGGTGGACAGACATTGCTTTTATGCTCTCTTGTCCACATCCTCTTCCCAAAGCAAAATAGAAAAGCTAACCATACACCATGACCTAAAACCTAGTAGAGACAAAAATCTTCTCAACTTGCTTAGATAAATTGAGATAAAAAAATTAAGTACACATATCTTTAGATAATAGTCATTAGGTACAATCAATTTAATGCAATGAAATAACTTGTGAATCTAGTGGCTCCAAGTCTGCCTCCTTATTACTGAGTTTCTGCATTAAAGAATAGACCTAAGAATGATTGAAGAAGTCTGCCATAATCTGAACCCACTTAACTGCCCTAACAACCTTGGTATCAACATTTTCCTCAATAAAATGAAGGTGCATATGCACAAAGGTGTCCAAAATAGAGAGCATCCATTGGTATTGAAATCACCTGAAGCAAAAACATTAGACTGATTTCTCAAACTGTTGACTCAGCTGAGCCTGATTTGCTATGATAAGTAGAGTTTCATGATGGAGCATGCCTAGGTATTCTAACTTGTTGAGCTGTCACAGTGTACAACCAACCAGAACAGTTGATGATATGTCGAATTGATCATCTAAGGATGTGTCATCAGTACTAATGAGCTAGTATGCTAATCCAAATGGTCAAATAGCCACTATGGAGAACAAATTTGACCCAGTCTCAGTCAACCTCATCATATTAAATCAGTGAAGACTACAGCTATGATAGATAATTCAATAAATGTTACTCTTTTGAGACTCGATAACTTTAGATTTGGTTGATTGTATATCCAAACTCCTCGGCTTATAAAAGGAGAAAAACATCTTATGTATAGAGGCATAATAAATTGTAGAAGTTACCTAGAAAGTTGTCTTTTCAAGTACAACAATATAGCCAAAACTTCAACTGATCAATAAACAATATGAACAGACTACCAAGTTGAGCTATGTACATAGTGCACTAATAAGTATTAACACGTTCATAATTTTGTTGTCAATCTCCATTGCAGATATGCAGTCACAAAATAATAGACGAAAAACAGACTTACCTTCGCATTCGTGCAAAATATCTAGCACGTTCAGTAACACCAACAAAACCTCTAGCATCTAATATATTAAAAGCATGAGATGCCTTCAAAAGCTGATCATACCTAAGTGCAGCAAGAAAAGTCACAATCAAATCTAGTTCATGAAGGAGATAAAACTAGTTAGTGTTAATAACACTTGGGCATACGCAGGAATTGGAAGTTCAAGAGCCAGGAGGGATAGTGCTTCATCTTCAAAATTCTCAAAGCATTGTTGAATATGACTTATATTTGCATGCTCCAAATAGTATGCACTCATTTCCCTCCTAAAACAGAATAAACAATGTTATCATGACAGCAAAAGCAAAATGCCTCACACAACTCAGACAACAAAATATATTACAATTTAATAGTAAAATGTGTGATATTGGCCAACAAATCACAGTATCATATTACATATCATGCATTAGAGGCTAGACCATGACAATGTCAAACATTACAAAACCTTCTTTCCAGGTATATTTCAAACCTACAAAAAGAATTTAAATCAGAAGTATAAGACTTTGCATCCAACATTACAAAAGTTAGCTTCAATGAAAACATTAAGCAATAGAATCAGTAATTGCAGAAACCAAAATTTGTTTCATGAAACAGGGAAGGTACTTCGTACATAGTTGTCCTCAGAATTTTAGAGGAGATAACTAAAATTGATAACAAAGAAAACCATTGAGAAAAATTGTATGCCATCATTGCATATGGAAGGCAAGAGTTTAAATTACCGATCTAAGGCTGATGTTATGATCGGTCAAGCTGACATCATACTGAGTTAAAATTCCAACCTTCCATTTGGGACGGTAAAGTGAAGGACCTTCAAATCGTCCATCACCACCTCCAATCTCAATCCAATATTTTGACCTTGTGAATGTTAGGGATTTATGATATGATGTCTAAATTCATTAACTATGCATACAAATAGAACATAACTAAGTTTTAGACATTAAATAATCCAGAAAGTTATAATAAACTTGGATTAGTAGGTACTTACTAGCATAGTAGCTAGTAAGAAAGGACTTATTGTCTTCTGAATTTCAATGTCCAAATACTAAATGACAGCCATCATGACTTATATGGTGAGAATCCGTGCTGCCAAACCCTTCATTTGACTTGCCTTTCATAGTAGACAATAATTCAATGGCAGAACATTATCAAGGCCTCCCCATTAATATCTCAAGCTCATTAAAGTCTATCTACCTAGATATAGATATCCTCTGAATGTAACTCTATAAACTACTTGTGAACCATATCTCAATGTACACATGATAAGACAATCACAAAGATTTTCTGAAAGATCTAGCTCAACAACTTCGACAACCATACCTGAAATTAGAGGCAACAAAAAGTCAAAGGGGAAGGCAAAAGTCCACAATGGGTACCAGATAATCAAATGTCCACAGGTATCCATCAGTTAAGTCAGGTTTAGGTACCTAAGTATTAAGCAAATAGTGATTACGCTCATCTCAGACGCCCCTCATAGTATGTCCTCAAATTATGTGAAGGGAGGTAAATCACGGGTCAGCTTATAGCCAACCATTAGGTGGCTAGGGGGTGGGGTACCTAATTATGTATGATACTCAGGTGGGTTGGATTCAGAAAATATTGTGGGTACCTAGGGGTACCAACTACAACACATTTTACCCATTCAAATAGATTACCCTTGGATCAAATAGCCATTTATAATCCTAAGGGGTTAACAAGTTTTGGTGGCAACTATTTCATTGAGTAGAGATTCAAATTATACCTAAAATGTTGATAACCACTTGACTCCTATCCCTAACAGCAAGTATGACATAAATGTCGGCATTATTGTGGGAGTCAGACATGGACAAAGGCTTGTCAACTTGCCTTGTCATCTATGATACATTATGTCTGGAGGGCCCGAAATTGTAGTTTTTTCGGTGAGGGGCAGTTAGATATAGAGTGAATATTCAGGAGTGTGCAAATACATGTATACAAGTCTTTATGTATCTATTCTGATTTGATACTTCATCATACATGGGTAGTCCCTACAAACCCATTTGGTACATTCTGACACATGTTATACCACTTTTACTTATCCAAAAACAAAACAAAACAAAAAAAAAGAGTATGGCATAAATGCAACAAGTTGAGAATAGGAACATAAGTAAAAGTGACATTCTCTAACAGTTTAGATTTTCACCACAATTAGCTAGCTACACAAACACATTTGAATCAAGCCCCAATTATAACAAGTAGGATTGCTCAATATAGAGGTACCGAGATCAAGCTAACATGCTATACAACTTCATCATAATCTCACTCCTTGAACATGATTGAAAATAATTATATTAAACCATTGACTCTCAAATGGGAACAATGGCCACACACAACATTCACATTGGGTTTTGTTGGTCCAAATGTAAAACTCAATTATCATAAGAAAACTTAAATTCAATCCACCAATTAATCAAACACATACCATAATTTCACCCCCAAAATAAAAACCAATCATCCATCCATTGATGTTCACAAAGCAACAGGAAATACATCACCAACTTCCAATCAACTAGAGTAAACAACATAAGCATGTGCTGAAGATCATTGATCCCGAATTTATCACTTGTTAACCAACTACAACTAACCAAATTTTTCAATATCGCCCACGAGACACACTCAACCGTAAGATCATCAGCACCAAGTTTATAATTTGATCACCAACTACAGCTCATCAAATCTATAAATATCGCCCACGTGCCACTCCCAATGCTACTATTAACGACAACTTATTAATAACAAAACCATAAAATCAAATATTCACTAATAGACCATCAAAAAGCAACATATCACAAAATCCGTTTTCACAATATCCGCCAATCTCAATTCATCCTCAACATCCATCAAACCTGATAGCTTTTTGAACGATGATAGAGTAAAAGTTAGTCATCCACCCTTCAACACTCGCTGCCAACAAATTTAAAGATATCCACTATAGATCAACATTGCATATTTCTGTTGTACCAACTAAAGGGATTATACCTCAAAGTCATTGAATCCGGGATATGGAGAAGTTTGTTGCAGCATATTTTTAGTGAGACAGACCTATCATGTGCTCACAAATTTATCTTCCCAGTGACCAGCTCTCATCGTTGGGTACTATCAAGATGTAGAATGATATCACCATCCTAACCAATGTGTTATTGTCAGAAAAGATGTTATTGATCTATTGGCACCAATAATTACGAAACAGCCCGTGCACACACCACATCTTACTAGTGCACCTATTATCTATGACTGCAACACTTCGAAGTTTGTTGAACGCCATTTATAATCCTCTCACATGCAAGATAATCCGCTATTGACACCTTCACTAGAGCAGGAATCATGCAAATCCACGGTCACCATCCTACCAAAGGGAGGCTCAAACTCTAACTTGTCAATGCCATTATCATTACCCAATACAAAGGAGGTAGATTACAAAGGAGGGCGACAAACAAGAAAAGCATTGACAAATGAAAAGGAGATGGATCAGAATGGGTATTGAACCTCAATAAGTCAAAATTTAGGTTTATCACTGAACTATGTATTTCATAATATATCTTCAGTTAAATGGCAAATAATTTGATCTAGACCAATAAAAACTCGATGCAGCCCATTGAAATTCTTAATTTGATCCAAATTGTATAAAGATATGAACCAAAAAACAATTAGCTCTGCTCTACATGATAAATATTTAAGTTGATTAGGTCAAAATCAATGATAATAAAGACAACAGGTAGTATTCCTAAGTTCATTAATCAAATTATATAGTCTGGTTTTACTTAATCTCAAGAATAACTTTATCCCTCTAGCAGTATTGTCGATATCATTGTCATCTTTGTGGACTAGCCATTGTGGTGCCATGCCCGAAAACATATAGATATCTTCAACAAATTATTACTCATTGATAGCTTTTGAGGATACACTGACATCAAGACATTTGTCATGCCTTTAACCATATGTTGACCGATTTCCCTTTTAGGTTAAGATGCAAGCTAATTCCATGGTTGGATGGAGGTTGTAGTAAGTGAGATGGAGATCAACAATGTTGCAAGTAGGATCAAAGTAGTTGTCATAAGTGAGATGGAGATCAACAATGTTGCACGTAGGATGAAACTAAACCCTTTTCAACTAGGATGCCATTAGAGCAGATTAGACAAGGCGGTTGAGGTTTATTATTGGCAAAAAATCAAAAGCGCACCCTTTATTTTCATTATCATCAAAAGAGCGCTCCATTTTGAAAGAAAAAAATATCAAAAGAGGACCTGTATCCGAAAATACCATTGTTCTTGTTTTAGTAGCTTTGGCCAAAGTTGTTCCAACATACTCAAAATTACTAAGTAATTATAATCAAAACTTATTTGACATTGGTTAAAATTGCTCAAATATTGGTTAAAATTACTCTAATTTGGTCAAAATTGGGTCAACTTGATTAAAACTAGTCAAATACTATTGAACTAGTTTTGAGCAGTTATTGAAATTCCTTAGAGCAGCTTTGGTCAACTGGCACTCGCTTTAGAATGCACTGCTTCTCCTCCCTCACTAAGGTTTGTCGTCCATGCTAGGAGTTGTATGTTAGTGCATGTAGGTGCTTTGGTAAGGATTGTCTGAGCTCACCGCCCATTGTCAAAGACTGAAGTTTCAAATCAGGAACTTCAATCTCTTAAAGAAAAATTGTTGTTTCTAGGTTGAATAGCAACCAACCCCTCTGTTGGTGACAACAATCATTCAATCAATGTTCTTTACCTCCTGATATGGTTGACTTGCTGTTGGATCTTCCTCGGTAGATTCTTCTACCAGCATACTCTCACAAGTCATGGTCAATATGTATGCCGTTGTCGTCGCCTGTGGAGAGTTGATTTTGGTAGAAGAGGAAAGAAAAATGAGGTCAATACGATAAGGAATGATCACTCTTAAACAACATATTTGACTACATTGCCTACTCCCCAGGCTATCAACAATTTCCCATAAATTGGTTGTCGAAAAGGGATTGAAAGAGTAAAGGCTTGAAAAGAAAGAGAAAAAAGATAAACTCAGGAAGATAGCCAAAACAATAATGTTGATCATCTTATCCTTTACCCACACAACATGTATTGTGTGTACATTTGCTCTCCTATGATCTGGCGGATGCAAAACCTGTGAGTTAGAAGGGAGACCTAGTACTAAATTACTAAAACTTTGTAGTATGAAGTAAAACAGGTGAATGCTAAAGTATAGTTGATAATTTATTATAGAATAATGAGAAAATTTGAAAATGGCATTGGATCAAGGTCAGTCTGATTCTAAGCTAATAGACGACTAAGATTGCTGAAAAAATCTCATAACAAGCCTCTCATTGAAGGATTGTTGTTGATTAGGTCTACTCGGATCAGCAATTGCACAACAATGTCAACCTGAAAAACATGACTCTAGTGCTGAACTCAAAAACAATGGTTAGAAGCATTCATAAGCTAACACAAAGTAGCACTTCTGTAGTAGTTGGAAAACCTGATAAAATTAAGGTGAAAAAAATACTCAAGAAGTTCAATTATAGGTATAAAATTTACTCGTTTTCCAGAAACAGTTCTCCGTAAGTTATTCCATCTGCGTACTGGATTTTCTTGAAATGATTGACACCCTGTCAAACATGCTCATTCAAGAATAATAAAACAAGAAATAAGTTATATGGTATTCTGAACCAGGTAATCTTACCTGAAGAAGCATGAGGATTCTCTCAAGGCCATAAGTTATTTCCACTGAAATCGGCAAAAGTGGAAGACTGCCAGCCTGAAAACCAAAAGGAAAAAAACAAAAATTGGTCTGGAATATGGACAAAGCCTAATATTACATTAAAAGAGAGATAAAGATGCTAATATTATATTGCATTGGAAGATACAGACAGTTTCAACATAATAAAATAAATTATGACATAAACAGCAATAAATTAAATGATGTAAGCCAGTCCAAAAGTGTATAAGAAACAAATTATGAGTAAGACTATCTTAACAATGATAGGAGTGATCCTAGTTTGTTATCAAAAACGAACAAGATGAGAAATGTAAATATATCAATCTCCTAAAAAAACAAACAATATTACCTAGAGATTACAGAACCAAAATACCTGCTGAAAGTATGTGAATTGTGTAATTTCCATCCCATCCATCCATATTTCCCAGCCCAATCCCCATGCACCAAGAACCTATGAATCATTCAACAAATCAATACAATCTCTATGGTATAATTCCACCACTATGTAGAATAGAAAATCCAGAATGGAAAAAAAAAAAGAAAAAATGATATTCTTTACAGGGCTTTCCCAATTGTCCTCCACAAAACGAATGTCATGCTTATCTACATCAATTCCTGCACAGAGAAATGAAAGAGACCAAAATTTAGAAACAACTTATATATTAAAAAGTGACATAAGAAACAGAAATGATATAGCAACTCTATCCATTAATGGCTACCCTTTTACATTTGAATATAAAATTTGCACTGAACAAAACTTCTGTACCATTATACCATAACTAATTTGCCCTCTGTTAAGTACAAGTTATAAGATACTACAAGAGTACTAGTTATCCATAAATTTCATGGTACTCACTCTTGTCATGGTATGGTAATCCTTGTTTCAGCCTTCAAAGAAACTAGCAAGAGGAAATCACAATGAGCTGCAACTAACCTTATTTTGTTGTTGTTGTAATTGTCACCATCATTAATGACATCAAATGGCATTTTTTGACTTTAACTCTGGCGTGATATCTAGTCCATTATGGCCAATATACAACTTGAGGTTGAATGGATGCACCACCCCATATTTCTTTGTTTACTGTGACTGACACCCAGCCTGAGTATTATTAATTTTGCCATTGTCAATCTTAATGACTTTCTGCTTCTCGTGTTGAAGAATGAGCAGGCATAGGATCAACAGCTCCATGTGGTATGAGTAAGAACTCACCCCTGTGAGAATCTATCGAGATCACCTCCATCAGGAGGATTATCCTTGTGGGCATGCTGCTTTGGCAGTGTGAAAGACAGGCAACTTGGGCTTTCAAAGAGCAGTGATGGAGGAGAGGAGGCAAACCTCACCCATGTTGCAATACTTGGCAAGGCAATGGACTGTAATAGTGGACTAGGGTAGATACCTTGAGCTTGTGAATGTTACAAAGGAGGTGGCTCTGCATACCCAAGAGAAGGAACAAACCCATGTGGAAGCCTGTCTGAGATCGCTCCCATCAAGCAGAGTAACCTTTCTCCATGTGTTGTCCTCATTACTAGAGCTGAAAGGGGAGCAGCAGTTGTGTGCAAAGCAGAATCAAAAAGGGAGTGCTAATCATATAGGAGAAAAGTGTGAAGGAGAGTGGTGGTCACATGCATAACAAAGTTTGAAGTGGAGAGAATAGGGAACAGAAGCCTAAGGTTCATAGTGGTCAGACCATAGCCTAAAAAGGAGCACCACCCCATGAGGAGTGGAATCTGAACCAGTCGCATGCATAACAGGGTCAAAATCTGCACGCATAGTGAAGTCAAAAGAGGAGGGCAGTTGTTTAATGGGTCGCAAAGTGAAAAATACTAGAGGCCATGAAAACAGAAGCTAACCCGAGGGAGAGGAGTGTTTTCTGAGAAGTGTGCGACTGCTGAATTACACTACCCAACAGTTGTAACCCTGACAATGCGTTGTGGAGGAGAAAAATTGCTCGGACATGCTCGAAAACCCTTTTGAATTAAAGAATATAATAATTTCTCCCTCTCCCTCATATACAACATTCTAACACTCAATAATTCATGCCCACACTTACATCCCTTCCTTGGATCACACCTTTACTCAGCTAGCAAAAGCCCTAACCTACATGAGTTAGTTACTCTAGGATGTAACAATTGCTTTACAATAGCCAAATTTGAGGGAGGAGGACAATTATCTTTACTCAGTTAGTTAATTTCCTTAATAACATCAAGGTATAAAATAGAACTGAAGCGACTTGCCGGCAATCCTGTGTAGGCGCATGAACAATGGCTAGACAATCTCCACAAATGCCAATGCGAGCATTACAAAACATAATGAAGTCTTGCCCTACTCGGGCAAGCCAAAAAGGAGCACAATCATCCTCAACATTCTCATATGCAGCACTAGTGTTCGGAAAAATAAGATCAAGTTGGAACGTTAGACAAAATGTCCAACTTGTAGTAGGTTGCAGTATTTTCTCATTCATTGGAAGGGACAACCAAAGAAAAATAAATATGAATATTTTCCA
Source organism: Zingiber zerumbet (assembly GCA_037833815.1). Lineage (NCBI taxonomy): Eukaryota > Viridiplantae > Streptophyta > Magnoliopsida > Zingiberales > Zingiberaceae > Zingiber > Zingiber zerumbet. Next base: position 5,017 of record JBBMJZ010391667.1, on the reverse strand, counting down.
AGTTCTCACAAGCCCAGTAAAATGTTTGACCAGGTCTTAGGATACCTAGTTATAAGCCTATCCACTAGACCCTCTCATTCAATTGCAATTTTTAAGATTTTGACTTCTTCTGAGGAACACAACCATGTGACCGATGGTTGACGCACATGGATCAATCAACAGTCTCATTTGTGTTGCATGGCCATTGCCTTTGCCTTCTAGTTTTAGAATCAAAAAGAAATCACTTACGAAAATTGATGTAGCATTGAACTGGAAAAATGGAAAATGAAAACATCTTGAAAAAAAAAAATCAGACCAACTATTATGTGTTTCACCTAGTGCCAAAAGGCTACGAATGAATAGTTCTTGTGAATTTCCAGGATCAGGTTTCAGGATAACCTGCAGACTTAAATAAATTACAAAAGATTAGCAAAAACTACTTGAATGACTAATTGAATAAAAATGCCTTCACAAATTATATCAATCTTAAGCAATTGTTGACAAGAAACTAAATCTAACCTGAAATTGAGTGTGACGTTGGAGTCTGTTAGGATTGTCACCATACCGACTATCATCTGGGCGTACACTAGGTTCCACATACCTTTAGCCAAATTTTGATAATAACAGATCAGAGCATTTAAGAACCAAATTAAGAGGATTCTGATCAAAAAAACTGGTGCCAAGGCTATGTTTATGGTATCAGTTAAAAGGAAAGAATAATTAAAACAGATTCGACAAGTGAGTAGCTGCACCAAATATAAAACCCCTAGCATAATAACTAATAGTCCAAAGGAATTAAGACTATTTGTTCCAATGCTCTCCTCAAGTTGGAGAATAGTTAATCAAACAAGTTTGACAAAATAGAAATAAACAAATCAGCGAGAAGTTTGGTAAGGATATCAATATTATGTTTATCAGGCAAGGTAAAGATAGAATCTCTTTTGATTTTAAATGTGAGGCATAGGAGAATTGGGAACGTGACATGAAACAAGCATCTATGCCTGGAAGGAGAAGAAAATGATTAGAGAGAGATAAAGAGTAATGTTTTCATATCGAGAGTAAAGGTGGAAAAAAATGTCATGAGAACAGAAGATTATGCTTCCATTGTCCACTCTTTCAAAAGCAAGGAGGAGATGTAAGATAAGAGAGAGAGGGTAAGAAATTAGCATGGCCGATTGAGATCCATGCCAATAGTGTAAGGACCACGTGATTAAATGGGTGTATATTTATGTGACCCAGCACTAACTGTCAAAGTTTTAGAAAGAATAGCAATATACAAGGACTAGATTTGTGGAGCTTGACAATAGGCAGCTGCTTCATGAGGATGTTATGACAGGTACAAGTAGAAGAACAGCAAAATAGGGATATTAGATATCTAGATGAGAATGAGTATATCCTTGGCTGAAGAGAGCTTAACAATTGGAAGTTGCTTCACAAGGATGTTACGATGGGTATGGATAGAAGAACAGTTAAAAGTGGGTATTAGATATTTAGATGAATATGTATATATCCCTAACCGAGTATGTTTTGTGTACTAGTGAATTTGAGGATGTTATGTAGAAATTGGAAAAGAGTATTTTGATAGGACGATGATAAAATGAAGACACTGTGCATTACTGCATTCTATGCAAAAATAACAAAAATAGGGTGGAGATGAGCTTGCATTTGCATGGTAGATGCAATACACTGAAAAAGAGTTAGGAGCAACCAAGGCAAAGGCAACAGTTGAAGAGGCAATGGTAGATTAATGGAAAATGCAAGGTGTGTCAAACTTGAGTCCCATGGAAGAGGTTGGAGCAATAAAGTCAATGGTAATATTGCCAACTTCAAAACATAGTGTGACCTTCTCGGCAAACTAATAACATTGAGGAGAATTAACATGTGATCGAGATGGAAAAATAATTTGTTGTCCGTGGGGATGAGAGGACACAAAACTATGTTGCTAAATGTCATTGTCAACAGATTTTGCAAATGTGAAGGACCATAGATGTCAACAATCAATAGCACAATCCCTATGTAATTAAGATATTTCGCATTTCAAGAATGCATAATGTTTGGCAAAAATGTAAAATAATTGTAATGGGTTGAAGATTCTGATGGTGTATGTGAATGTTTATGAAATGGTCATGTTGCTTGCAGACTTCCTAAAAGAATGATAAAGTTTCTGGTGATAGGGCAAAGTTTAAACTGTAAAAAAGAATAGTTGTTCCACTATGTCATATCCTTGGATTTTATCATACTTGAAAACTTGTATTATGTATACTACATGGGTTGCGTGTTTGCAAAATGTTTCAATAAACATCAAATATGTTCCCATGTATTACTGCATTTGGTATATATTATCCTTTGTCATAAAAAGGCATCTCACAATCTTGCGCTAACCACCATGGCATAAAGGTGTCAATGAATTGAGCCCAAGCACAGAATTCTGCTAGATTATAATGAAGTCATGCTATCCCAGAGTGGTTTTGAAGGGAATACGTTGGACGCAGCCTATGACCTCACCACTCTAGGCCCAACACAAAACCTGAGCATAACCATAATTCAACTGAACCATCAGACCACAAATTTAATAAATATAAGTAATAAAATATTAATAATAATATAAATTTCAAAAAAAAAATAAGGCCATTTTAATAGAAATTATTTTTTAGATTATTCTAGGGATTTAAAGGCTAATGTGAAAAGTTTTATATCGAAAAACTATTTAAAAGGATACCTTACAGATCATACTAGGCTCATGACCATCCTCAACCCATTACATAGGCCATGCAATTACTTGATCTCATGCCATATTTGGCACAAGCCCGTTTAAGATCTCTACCTTATATTGTTAGTAATGTTTAAATCTTATATATGACATATATTGTTGGCTATACTAAATTTGGGCACATTTATTTTTATATAAAAGAAAAAATTGTGCCACTTTTGAATAAGGAATGGTTCTGTATAAGTCCTTCAAATTAAGTTTTCTCCTTAATAATGTCAAAAAAAAATAAGACATTGTGGAAACATTAATGGAGCATGGAAAGGAACAGTGCAAATGTTAATAATAGGATATAATCACTCAAAAGTGACTTACGCAACATTCCATGGTTCTGGACCTAATACCCTCAAGAATGTTGACGGATTCATTGTCCCAGCTCCAACCTAATAGATCAATTAACAACAATTCAAGGAAATTTAAGTATCATCATAGGGATAGTGAACTTAGAACATTCCATTTATCAAACTCTGCATATGAATATTATAATATCACAAGAGTATATAAGTTACTCAACGTGGGGTTGCCTAGATGCACCACATGTATTCATTAAACTAAAAAGTATATTCTATGGGACACATATGTATCGCAAAAATGGCTAAAGACTCATAATGACTTTTGAAAAAGTATGTGCCTGCAATCTAAGGATGATGTTTGTCCAGAAATATCACAGTAAAAAGTTTAAATAATACCTCAGTATTGCTGCATTGCATTATGGCACACCCCACAGAAGCCCAATAGTCCTACAGTTTTACTGAAAATGATAAGGGATCTCTAATAAAATCAAAGAGATAAATATAATATACTACATATGAACTGAGGCCTTCAACTAACAGCTATTCATAAATGGTACACAGATTGGAGGCTCCATCTTACAGCTCAAAACATGTAATATTGCATATGATTACCAATTAAACTAGAGTAATGAATGCTAAATATTAAGCCAAATATCAAGAGTTTAGTATTAGCGTATAAATTAACAGATACATCCTCTCTTCTTGCCATCAGATTCAAATTTCTAGACTCGTACCTTGCAGGAAAATCAATAGAGTCAACTGGGCAATGACTTCAAAAACGACCACAAGATAAAAGGAACATAGATGATGGCTGATGCAAATGCTAGAGATGCTTAAGTTGTATTACTTTTGATGCTCAAGTTGTCATATTATACCTCTGTTTTAAGTGTGTAATTGTTAGTATTATGCATTTTACTTGCAATCTACTAATGCATGATCCGTCCCTTCTCAGCGAGATCAATAGCCTCAACTAGACAATGTACTCAAAAGTAATGGGTTACTGGACTATGCAGAGAAACTTAGAAATCAACGGCAAACCTGGAGACGCTGAATGGCCTGCTGAAAGGTAAGCACGGGAGACTCAACAAGAGTTCTATGGGATTCAGATTGAGATCGAGGAGCAGAAGAGGACAATATCGCAGCGAAGACGTCAGTTCGTGGGAGGGAGGGGATCAATCTGCTACAGAAAGAGAACTTGCGGGAACGATCATGGTCTCGCGCTCGTTTCCAGGCACGGAGAGGAGGAGGATGCGAACGAACTCCGACGGCAAGCGGCGGAGCTGAGAAGGAGAGGGCGAGGAGCACCATATGATGCGAGTGGAGGAGGGAAGGTTTGGATATCAGGAAAGAGGGAAGAGGTTTGGAGATTGAAGATAACCCACGCACAGGATGAAGGATCCCATATTTGTTGCCCACCACGATCCATCCAACCAACTTAAAGAAATTAAAAAACACACACAAAAGGCTACATTTAATCATATTCTTTTGAAATTCGTTATGACTTAATAAATAAACACTACAAACGATGAATGTACATCCTTCCATACGAAATAAATCTTGAAAAAAAATTCAAAAGTTAAAACTTTTCTTAATCAGACGGGAGGTTAGGTTCGGGTGAGTCCTATTCTAGATGGCTGAGATCACTCAAATAAGTGGAGCCGGAGCAGAAGACCCAAATTGAGGCGAGCTGAACCGGAGCAGAGGGCTCAGACCGAAAAGGTCAAAACACCACGGAACCTAACTTAACTTGTTGATCACATCAAAACAACCTTGGGGTTCCAACAATCTCTCCCTTTTTTATGTGAGCAACTCAAGTTAAGCTAGGATAATAGATGATCATGTCCGGGCGGTCAGTCAACGGACACTGGGGACGTGGCGCTCTCTGTTGACTCCTCGCGCGGTCCGATGAACCTGCAGCAAAACCGAGCCGGGTGGGGTGTCCCGGCGACGGCCCTCCGACGCTCAAGTCAGGCAAAGA
>JBBMJZ010391624.1:0-14497 GCA_037833815.1 Zingiber zerumbet | reverse complement strand
CCCATAAACCAAACACTATCTTTTACTATCATTCCATTCCTTCATTCCCAAACCCACCAACCAAACACCCCCTAAGTATGTTCAAGTGTGTAGATTTGACTGGTCTTATAAGACTGCAGTACTATAGGATTTTAGCTTTATTGTATTTTTTGAAATTTCTTATGAAAGCCATTTAAGATAACTAAGTGCTTTACATGAAATTTTGCATGTTAAGGGATGATGAGTTGGGAGTTGAAACAGAAAGCAGTCAAGAAAGCTTAGGAGTCTTAAAGCCCAATATTGAGGAGCTGGAGATGCTTTTGGAGGCTTACTTTGTGCAGATTGATGGCACTCTTAACAAGCTCTCTCATGTATGTTTATGCATTTTCACTGCCAACTGTCAAGCTTTGCTATCTTTTATTTATTATTTACCACCAATATTAAAGCAGGAAACCTCTGAGCACAATTTTTTAGAAATTGTTTATTACTTGACAAAATTCATGATGCACATGTAATCATGAATACAGACAGAATCGTTACTACTATCAAGGAAAATATCTGTAAGCATAACTACATGAGTCTAGTAATTTGGAATAATTGGTCACTTTGGTGGAGTTTCTCTTTTCATCATTAGTCAAGGAAGCCAGTCATCTTGTGGCTCTCTTTTTGCCTAAAACCTGAAGAATCCCACTAGCTACAACCCATACTAAGCTCAGTATTTGTAATCTGATTCATCACCTTTTGGTTTACACTAAGCATAACCTTCATGGCCTAACCCACCTGGCCTTGCTTCAGCCCCCAATTATGTGTTTCTATCCCCTACATTATTCCTCTTTTATCAATGTGGAACTAGATGAAGCTAATCATCTTGTGAGATGTTGCTTGCTATAAGACATGCTTAGAATTGGTTGTCTTTTTGCATAATATCTATCTAAAGGTAAATTCTTTGTTTATTAGGCATGTTCATGGGTTAATTCTAATTTTCTCTTTTCTCTTGTTTTTTTCCTCCACAAGACTGACGTGCCTATTTATTCTCTTTGGATGCATGAAGTTGAGGGAGTATGTCGACGACACAGAGGACTACATCAACATTATGCTGGATGAGAAGCAGAATCAACTGCTGCAAATGGGAGTCATGCTGAGCACTGCCACTGTGGTGACCACTGCTGGTGTGGTGGTTGTAGGTCTATTTGGTATGAACATTGGCATTGACTTATACAACGCTCCCGTCCACAAATTCTGGGAAACAACTTGGGGCACTGTTGTCAGCTGTGTGATTCTCTATATTTTAGCGATTGCGTTCGGTAAGAGGAGCGGGTTGCTTCAGTGACAGGCATCTCCCTGTAGATTCCTGTAAAATGAATGGAAGGAACCAAGCAGTTTCATACTCAGATCCAAACTCAACTCAGCTAACTGAGAGGGAGCTCTGTGGAAGTGCTTCCAAGTTCATTCCAAGTCCACGGTACCATATAACATCTATTCTTTTGGGTTACCCCTGTAGCTTCTCTGGAGAATTTTAATAAATGTGTTGACAGTGTGCTTTAACTACGTATTTGTTGTCAAATAAAAGATGGACTTGGGCATTCTATGTCTATGGCATTGCTAAACTTTTTATCAATAAGAAAGGGTTATTTTTATCATCGAGTTCTTTTATTTTTAAAGATATGATATTTAACTCTTCCTTTAAGAGGATGTTGTATCGCAGTATGTTTCTAGCATGTTTAATACATTGTGGTAAAAAGATGATTCGCTTGTCCCAGTGTAGCATGCTTAATACATGTTATTGGATAAAGTGGTATGAAGTGTGCACGACACAGATTGATGGGATGGCGTGGGTTTTGAACTCTTTACCCCATTTTCCATTTTATTTGCAAATAAAAGAAAATATGTTTATGATACGTTCAAAAGAGAACAACATTCCAAGAATTTAGGTGGCATTTTTAATAAGAAGTGTATGCTTTCTAATTTTTTGTATGTGTACATGTGTGCTTTGTTTTTTAAAACATGAACTCTCATCTTTTTAGTACATGATAAAAATTATTTTTTTTTTTTTAAAAAAAGGTATTTTCAAGGTTTAAAACTATATCATTTTGTTGGATTCATAAAAGTAAAAACTTATCTCTTTAGAAAAAATAAATAAATATCAATTTGCTACTGGTGTCTCATAAACTTATCTACATCCTCACTTCAGTCTGTTACCTTTCCGGATCTAACTTACCTTTCCTAATCTAAATATATCGTTTCTCAAGGAATTTGACCCTTGAATCTAATATTTTAACACAATCAATCATGAACTTCCTACGAACACATCTATTGGTAATTGATAATGTTTCAAAATATAAGCCCGAAGAGGGAACTTGATCATCGACATTATTAGCTTTAAATTACTAAACTTTATATATATATATATACACAGGCTCCATGATATAACATAACAAGACAATACAAGGTAAATTGTTGACAAAATATTATGATTATCAGTAGTCACAAGAGAGGAACCAACACATGGGTCCCTAGTCGAGGAGTGTAAGTGTGCGCGATAGGAAGCTGTATTTATGGCCTTCTACTATGACCTCTGTCAAGCTTGTGAGGCTCAAGTGGTACTTTGCCATGTTTGATGATTTCGTCTGCTTAGTTTAGCAAAAACTTGACGGGGCATTCTGACCTCCAAGTGTGATGTTTAGCTTCTTAATTTGTTGATTATTTCCTAGACAACCTTTGTTTGTGGTCCTCATAAGGTCCTTTTTGTCAAAATTTAGGCTGTGAACATAAATAAAACAGCATCTGAAATATATCATTTTGGAGGGTGGGATCCTTGCCGGAGGATGAAAAAAAATAAATTTATTAGACAGACATACACCAACAAACTTAATTCACAGCCGTCCAGTTCATTTACAGCTCTGCCCGTATAAAATGTATGCAATTGCGCGTCTACAGAAATGAAAAAAAAAAAAAAAAAGAAGAGCCGAGGCTGGTTTTAAGGTCTGGGCCGCCGAATCTGTCTAATGAGATAGGCGAAGGCAACGTACACGAGCTAAAAAACTGAGCGTCACTTTTATGAAAGCAACATGTGCATCTACTCAGGAAGTAATATGATCTGTCCAAAGATCTCATAGTTTGTACAGAATTTATCGCCTGGTCTCTGTCGTTGTCTTTGCTGCTGCTGACTTCCCCTCGAACAATTCGCCCAACCTTGTCTCGAGATTTTCTGGACTATATTTGATGTATCTTGACGGATTCTTTCCATTCTCGAGCAGCGGCCTGACCCAAGACATTGCTATTGTCAATGGACATAATTGGAGAATAAATACAGAACATGGCCATCAATTTATTGTAGTGCATAATCATCAATCATTTCAGAATGCATGCGTGCATGCAAGTATAATTTCATCAGGCCATCTCCTGACCTAGATTTCTAAAGATGGATGCCCATCAATTGACACGGCTGACAATGGCCGAAGGACACCCAAGTCATGCCAACTAGTAATACTACAAGAATAGATAAAAGGCCTCCGACAGGAAATTTGGGAATAAAAATTAAATCATGAACAACCCGCAGACTGGAGAATCCATATCATGAATAATCGTTTCTGACATAAAAGAGCAATAACTTTGCATAATGTCAGCCCCAAATTACAATTGTGACTGGAAACTAGATACTAAGCAACAAGGATATATCTAGAAGAGACTTCTTAGGGCTGTAAAAGGAACCCAGATATGGGGGCAGAGATCAGTGCTCGGTGCTCAGCTAGGGGTGTCCCATGTTCACAGTGCTCAGCTAGATAAGGGTGCCCATATCATACATAGGCAGGAATCTTGATTAATCTTGGTTTAAAGAACAATGGAACAAGAAGATTACTGGAGGTGGCTCAGTGAATAAAATTCATGTGCAAACTTATTTATTATCTTGTGAAAGTGTTCAATAAAGCCAATATATATGAATGTAACATAAGTATTCTATTAAGACCATATATATGAATGAAGCATACCTACATACATGGGGTTCATTTTGGATCCAAGTATTTATTTGCAACTACAAATTGTCTTTGATAAGGATGTAGAAGTAATTAACCTATATTATATTAATACCATTAGGTTTACAAAACTTCATATGCAGTGCGAACCTAGTATATTTTCTGTTTTGGAAATCATCTCCTAATAAATACAAATATAGAAGTTTGCAATACCTCAAAAGGGAAAAATATAAATAAAAAAGAGATGATTAGATTCTATGCGTAGTCATGTCCATGTGAAGCTGAAAATTATGGGATTCAGAGGAACAAATGACAAGAAATCTGTTATTTCAAATGGATAAAGTGGAAGCATTATTATATATTGTTCTCTGTTGTTGAGAACATACCCAAACCGTTTTATGAAAGATCGATATGCCGGTAAGAGAACCTCAGCGACTGCAAGCCTCAATGATTCACGCAACTCTTGATCAGGTACTGTCCACTCACATTGTCTCATGCATAGCTCCTCAAACTGCATGTTGAATGATTTGAACCTGGCAACAAGAAAGGCAATTGGTGTGTAACATCATTGATTTGTCACTTAAAAAGAAAATATAGAACCTACCTGTCCTTCAGTATAGCTTTTGGAACCAAACCACTGCTACCACTACCTTCAATCCCTGGCACACTACTCCCTCCCGACAAAGACAGACCTTGGGCTGAGAGGGTCTGCAATATCTGTGAAATTGCCCAAATTGGAAAAATCATACAGCAAGAAATGGATGAAAAACAATCTGATTATTAGTGTCAGTTTCTTTTTTAAAAAAATAAAGGAAATAAAAAAGATGCATATTATCAATTTAGAAGCATCAAGCCATGCATGGTTCCGCCTGTAATTGTAATGCAAACAATAGAATAGCAATTATCCAAAAGAATTGTTAGTCAAACTACTGCCAACCACCAAGATGCTGCTACGACACTATGATATTGTGATGCAAGGTAATACCGTCGTAGTGTCAGGTATCGGTGCCTGATCGGAATGGTGTGGGATGCATGACACCAATCCAATGCTAACACCAAGAAGTGTGTGTGCGTGTTTGGGAAGGACTGAACAACCTCAGGACACCAAGCCTACCCCTCTTCAATGTTCAATATTATACAACTTATAAGAACAAACCTTTGACCAAGCAACCCTTCGATATTGATTTGCATTCTGTTGTACAATCCTACGGTGTCTCTGGATCCAATCATCACCCAATAAGTCTTTTGCTTCTGACCTAATTAAAAAATAATAAAAAAAATCAGACAACCTGAATTATCATGCATCTCATAAAATCATAAAAAAAACATACCTCCGTGCAGATTTAACAATGTAATGGATGTTATTCATAAGAAATAAATACTGCAAAGCAGTATCTTTGTACATCTTGGATTTCACATCCAAATTCCTCTGAAGAGCTTGCATAATTCGCATAGTTATAGACGCCAGCTGAGAGCTTGCCCCATCTCCTGGTCCAAACTCCTGAAAAAGTTGCTTGAGTGTCGCCTGATAGCTGTACAAATGCAGTTTGAAGTTCAGACAGACAGAAGAAAGCGAGGAGGGAAAAACATAATGTCATGTATCCATGAATCAGGGATACATACTAAAATGCATTTTAGAAAACAAATCCACCAATTCCAGAATTTGTTGTTGACCTATCCTCGTGAGTTGTATTTTTACCAATTCTGTGCATGAATTAGTTTAGTGCCTATGATGCAAGCCAGTCGGCAAGCAAGCAGGCCAACTATCTAACTTTTGCCTACATATATACCACAGAAAAACTATATGGTTTCTTATTTTTGGTCTTGACCACAAGATACCCACACCACATTGGATGTGAAATTATTCTCCCTGTTCGGGACGCAAGCAACAAAATTAAACCCATCCTAATAATGGTGTTATATGGATTTGAATACTTGACATCAAACAGAAAGCCCTTCACATCTAGCTTGCTTAACACTAGACCAAGAAAATATTGGTCTTAGATGCTTTCTTGTGTTAACATGAAATAACACTTCACTGTCTTGATCAAAATCTCTAATAACCACCTGAATAGTGCATTTGTTGTAGTTTATGTTGGTGCAGGTTGCACTGATAATCAGGTTTTGATGTATAATAAATAGGTTAAAATTAGATGTGTTGTTTATCTAACCTTTACCAAGTGTGCAGGACTTGATGGGTCTAAAGGACCAAAACACTAGGCAGGAAGTCCAACTAGGTTGATAACTGGCAAGAAGTCCAGATTGGTTAAGATCTGGCAAGAGGAAGTCCAGTTGGGTTGACAACTGGCTGAAGTCTAGATTGGTTGGTCCTAGTAGGTCAAGGGACCAGACATCAAGAAAGTTTGTAAATGGTAAGTGAGGTAAGTCACTGGAGGAGAGAGATCCAATGAGGACGAGTCCCAGTGGGACTATAGGTGCGACCCAACTTAGAGTCATTTGGGAAGTCTAAGCTGAGACCATGACTAAATCCTCGTCTTAGGAAGCCAGGATCTAAGCCATAAATTAATTATATTCTTAATGTGCTAACTTTATTTTGCAGGATAAACATATTATGGTTGCCTGGACTAACTCTTTTTTTACGGGAAAAAGAAAGACGAGAAAGAGTTGTTTGAGCGTCCGAAGTACTCTTTCTAAGCGCCCGGAGGGGATCCAGGCGCTAGGACTCTGGGTGCTCGGAGTTGATCCAGATGCTCGAACCAGTTTCGACGAGGAGCGCCCAAGCGGGTGCCTGGTCAAGGACTCGGGCGGTCCGGGCACCCGGAGTTGCTCCAGGCACCTAGACAAGGGAAAGTTTATCTTCGCGGTGTGGTGGAGCACAGTGATTGGCCGGCCCACGTCAACGGTCCAGGTGCTCGGAGGGGTCCAAGCGCCCGGAGGTGGATAAACTTCAAGAATAAGTTTTGACGAGGGCTCGCCCCATTAGCACAGTCCAGGCGCACGGACGGGGCTATAAAAGGAGGCTTCAACCTTCAGAACATCAGTTGCTATAACTTTTGTACTCATGCGCCGCTCCGAAAAGGTCTCCGGGATCCCACCTCTAATGGTACAAAATTTCAAAAATAAAAAATCAATATTAGACCAGCTTTGAGAAGTTATAGAAAGAAAAATAGAGTGCACCAGCTAAAAAAGCATCAAAAAACAAGATGAAGGGGCAACTTTTTCACCTCGATCCCTTATTTCATGATAAAATCATCTACAACCTACAACTGTAAGCTCCTCTTCGAACAAAGAAAAGATGGAATGTCATTATATGGAGTGTTTTCCCAAAATGCTTAGCCTCACAGCAGTTAGTCCTAGAGGTTTCAAATAGGTTGGAACGACAAACTACTACCTGGCACAAGTCCAGATCACCCAAGACCTAGCTAGGCTGGCATAATCCTTAGTCCATTGTCTTTTCTGTCTATGTTCTCCAAAATACCCATATTTTTTATTAAAAAAACAAACTAGAAGGGGCTTTTTAATCCTTTATTAAAATAATTAAAAAATACTTTTTTTTAACTATCCTACCCAAAAATAATCTCCATCTCAAATATCCAAATCTCTAACTCCATTTCTTCATTTCCTGATTCATCATCTCTATACTCTTTCTCCTTATCCTATCTCATATTCTACTCTATATTACTCATCTCTTCCTTATCAATAATATTTTATTTTTCAGTCAGCGCTAAGTCAACTCCATTGATCAGGACATGGTTACATCACTTAGAATGTTATGATGAAGGATCATGGTGGGTGGAGCACTAAGGTTGCACCACAATTAATTGTCATGATCCTAATATCTCAAGTCTGTCATGGGCAATATACCCAAATCGGCAATCAGGAACAATTTCTTCCCACCTAATGGCAGCTAAACCGACAAGGAGACAATGTCCCATCTAATGTGGCAAAAACAAGGCGATTTGCTTGCCCCCAGTGCCCCCGCCAACTCGTCCCTAGGCCAACACGAAGGAGATAAATCACAGGTGATTTATAGCCATTAGTGCAGTGAGTAAGCATGGGGAAAGGCATACTCGGACATGCCAAGTTTCAACCCCATGACCTAATGTCACTATACCTCATGCCTTAACTAGCGCACCGCCCCGAGGGGACACTGACAATGTCCTATCTAGAGGGACTAGAAGGCGGCTCCATAAAGATAATATATCTCCTCAACTGATGATAGAGGACATGTTCTTTTAGGGCTATCAATTATAGCAGAAGGTTACTACATCAGCTAGTATACTTCATGGTTTCAATATCAAATTCCATAAATCAATGAGATTTACAGTAGCAACAGCATGTTACCAGCACTCACCGGTAGGGTATCATCATATTCAGTATTTTGTTATTTTCAAGCTCTAAATCATGTAAAAATAAATTTTAAAATGGCAAATATGCAATCATATTTGCAAGGGATACTGATGCAATTTTCCGAACCTATTAATTAAAATAGCTTATAAAGATACAAAATATTGGTATTATATTCAAGGGAATATTAACCGATTAAAGGCTAATTAAAAGAAAATAATTATAACTTAGTAAAACAATAATAAATCAAATAATTATAAGCATAGTTTGAAATCTCATATCATATCGGGCGAAACAATCAAAAATTCAAAATGTATCATTCCAATAAATTACCAAACCTTAATATTATTCTGCATAGGCAATGTCAGTTATGTCATTGTGTCCATCATATTAAATGAGCATCATTTAAAGTCAACACCCAACTCTTGGCATGCTAAAAGGTAAATTTAAATGAATTAAAATAAAAATATTATTTTTATAGCTTATCTAACCATGAAGACTCTAGTCGAATTAATTGAAATATTTTCCATAAAGATAGAATTAAATTAATGATCATCTCGAAGTCCTATCTTTTTGCACTAATCATGAATGAATGAACTCAATGCATCCAAGACATAGTGCATGCTGTTTGCATATAATATTATTTTGGTAGATGAGACATGTTAAGGAATCCTGGAAACAGCCTCTTGCAAAAAGCAGGGTAAGACTGAGTACAATGGATCCTTCCCTGAGTTCCTACATGGCGGGAGCTTCGTGCACCAGACTGCTGTTTTATAAGAAGGAGAGCCTTGGCGTAACGATATAGTTGTTGCTTTGTGACCAAAAGGTCACGGGTTCGAATCTTGGAAACAACCTCTTGCAAAAAGCAGGTAAGGCTGCGTACAAGGGATCCTTCCCCGGAACCCTATATAGCGGGAGCTTCGTGCACCAGGATGCCCTTTTTTTAGACACATTAAGGAATAAATGCAAAATTCAAATTTTGGCGAAAAACACTAGATGAGAGCTTTAAATATTTAAGATCATTTTTGTAAAATGATAGAGGGGTGGAGAGATATCTTACATAAAATAAGTAGGATGATTGAAATGGAGGAGAGGGCTAGGTATTCTTTGTGATTGTAAAAAATCTCTAAAACTTAAAAGAAAACTTTACAAAATGATCCTTAGACTTGCTACGTTATATAGAGTTGAATATTTGGACTCGAGTACATGAGTAAAAGATGAGTCATATAGATGAGAATATTTAGTGGATGTGTAGATAAACGAGGATAGACAAGATAAAAAATGAGAACATTAAAGAAAAAATAGTTGTACTTATTGTGAGAAAATTTTAGGAGACACATTTAAGATGATATGGACATGTACTGATCAATAAATACTCATGATGTGAAACTATGACAAATACCATATTAAACGAGGAAGAGGAAGGCTAAAGAAAGCTTAGTTAGCAATGATAAACAAGATAAAATTTATTTAAATTAGCTTATCTACATACAAGAAAATGTCCAAATGTACCATTTCAAATAAAAACAAAGTTAGAACTAAGAACTTTTTATTTATCTCCTTTCTCTTTCCACCTCTAATTTTCCACTAGTACTATAGATCCAAATGTCGACACGATATGAAAAAAAATACCCTTCCAACTAGGGGTGAGCAGTCAACCCGCCAAACCGACCAACCCGTTTATACCGACCCGAACCGAACCGAAAGAGACAATTCGCTGGATATAGGGCCGGATGTAGGGTCCTAATATTGCATTATCTGATCTAGTAGGGTCGGATAGTTTTTTATACCAATAACCGAACCAACCTGATCCGCGATCACCCCTACTTGTAGCAACTATTGCTGATAAGCTGCTACACGTTGTAGCAGCTACTGTCGATAAGCTGCTACATGTTGTAGTAGCTATTTTCGATAGTTGCTACAATATGTAATGAGTAATGTCTATTATTTTTTTAAAATATTATATTTTTTTATTATATTTATATTTATATTTTATATTTCATTGGATATAGGGTTGGATATCCAAATAACTGATAACTCGTCGGATATCTGATACATCAGAACCGCCGGATATAGGGTCGAATATTACATTATCTGATCTAGTAGGGTCGGATAGTTTTTTATCCCAATAACCGAACCAACCCGATCCGCGATCACCCCTAGATCCGACAACAAGGACATGGCCGATGGAAGCTCCTGAAAGTAATGCATGAAGGATGGGAAAGCATCTGAGGGACGCGAGGCTGATGGAGGAGACTAGAAGGCTAGGTTGGTCGAGTGAGGACGAGTGCTGAGTGAATATATTCGGTAGGTAAACACCCTCGTGTTAGGGTTTACCAGTTGACTAATATATTTACCAGTCGATTGGTATGTCGAGTGGGAGAGAACAGAAGGTTCTGTTCTCTCAACCAGTCGATTGGAAAATCATGGCACCAGTCAATTAGTAGCCGACCGTTGGGGTGTAACAGTCGGCTTCACTTAAAGGTCATTCACCAGTTGACTGGTAACATCAGGAACAACAAGTTATTTCTCCCGAGCTTTATTTAAGAGAGCTTAGGATAAGTGGCTTAGGCTAACGAAATAGACTTGGTTAAAGTCTATTAGAGTCTCTCAAGCCCTCGTGTGATCGATATGCTTATATTCAAGTGTTTGTGGTAAGATTTCTCCACCGACAAGGAGCTTGAGCTAGCCAGAGGTTTTCTGAGGCATTATCCATTGACGGATCAAGAGCATCCACCTTACTGACAACTATGGAGTAGGAGAAAGCTATATCTGAACTACGTTACATGAATGTATCAGTTTATTTTCTTGTTTACTGTGTTCTAAGGTTTAGCTTTCTACTTATTAGTTTTGTTTTTGTATTCCATTGTGCTCTAACAAGTTGTAGGAAGTGAACATTGGGTGAGAAGCTATTCACCCCCTCTAGCCGGGTAACAAGGTCTCAACAAATGGTATCAGTTATAGGAGAGCTCTTCATTGGACTAATCGTCCAAAGAGTAAAGGGCTAGAGGATTTTTGGAGAAAAAGATGGAGTCGGAAGGACCTCTTGTTGGTGCAGCGGGGACGGTAAGAGGGGGGTGAATTGCCTGCAAATTAGAAGATACCCTCCTTAAGACTTTCAACTCAAAAATAAATGCAACAATTATATTAAAACAAAATAACTAAAATAAACAGAGAAAGGAACTCAACGAGTTAACTTGGTTACAACCCAGGGGGTTGTTAATCCAAGGCGGTTGGAAAGCGCACTAGAAAAAGTCTCCTTCTCTGAAGGCGGAGAAGCCTTTTACACAATTAGAAAGCACAGAAGTTGCTAGGAAGTTGATACTGAGTTGAATGATTATTTCCTAGCTCCAGAGGCCTTTATATAGCTCCTGGAACTTTATCTCAAGTGTTGAAGGCGCCTCCAAGAGGGTTCAAGGTGCCTCCATAAGGTTTGACCGAATAAAACTTTATCCGATTGCAAACGGCCACTTTGGTCAAGTCTGAGGCGCCTCGGGCTGGGTCTGAGGCACCTTGGACTGTCTGAGGCACCTCCAATGGGTCTGAGACACCTCTAAGCCTGCAGGCTGCACAGGCGCCTTCAGCCCTTTGTTGAAGGCCCCTCCAGCTAGCATTTTCAGCTCCTTTTGACTTCCTTTATCCTTCCGAAGCTCCGATTGATTGGGTGATTGCGGCCAGCGGAAATAGGGTTCACCCGAATCCAATTTTCGGCCTTCTCCTCAAGCAGGCTTCCATCCTGGCTTTACGTTGCTCACATTCTTCTCGCCCATCGGTGTACTCTTCCGTAGCTCTCTCGTCCTTCGGACACACCGAGCCTGTCGGCTCCCTTCTTGTGTCGCCCTTCTCACTAGTTGCGTCTTCCGCTCGACTTTCTGTGATCCTAAGTTCCTGCACACTTAGACACAGGGATCATATAACAAGCAGGACCTAACCTAACTTAGTTGATCACATCAAAACAACAACGGGGTTCAATAATCTCCCCCTTTTTGATGTGCATCAACCTAAGTTCAAGTTAGTAATAAAAATAGATAGGTAGTAATTTAAATAAATTACTAAACTAACATTTTTAGCATAAATTTTCAATTAGAATAAATCGCATCATAAAATTTAGTTCTATCTGATACCAATTGATGAAAATAATAAAAATTCAAACATAGTTTTATTTGAAAATATCCCTAACTCCCCCTTAACATGTGTCTATCTCTCCCCCTTTGATCACAGCAAAAACGGGGTAAAAAAAAACATGTTAAAAAAATTTTGAAAAGATTTTCTAAGAAACAAATTTCTAAGTCTTTCAAAATAATTTCTAAGTTTTTTTTAAGAATTTCTAAGTTAAACCAAGATTTTAAAAAAAATCTAACTTTAAAAGACTTTTTAACTTAAGCAAAAATAGGTTTAAAGATTTTCCAAGGAAAAATTTCAAGTTAATTTTTTTTAAAAAAAATTTACCCAAGAGAATATTTCTAAGTATAATTTAAAATCAATTTCTAATTTCAGATGAAATTTTAACTTTAGAAAAAAATTATTTGAGAATTTTTCTAAGTTAAAATTTTATGAAAGAATTTTTTCTAAGTATAAAAATATTTTTAAAAAATTTCCAAGCAAAAATTTTAAGACATTATCTAATTTTAATTTTAATGCTTTAACAAAAAGTTAATTAAACACTTCATTTCAATATTTTGGCTTCGAGGTCGTGGCGAGGTACTAGGCTTTCTTGGTTATTGAAGCAACAACCACTTCCTTAGACAAAGCCTCAAAAGAAATTATCTATTTAATTTATCTTCTGAAAGCCTTAATTTAAAGAAAAAATCAGTCTAAAACGGATTTTGGAACCCAATAAAGGTTCTTTCCTACAGGGTTAGCTAAATATCTAGAGGGTGCATATCCTTTAGGTATTCTCCTAAGTTGACCCTGATGTTTTCTTATATACCAATTTAATTTTCCATAAACCTTAATTTTTTATTTTTGAAAAATATTAGTTTTTAAACATGCATCAGATTTTAACTTTTCAACTTGGAGTTTCAATTTATCATTTTCAAATTTCAAATTATCTAACATTGTATCTTTTGTAAGTACTTTTTTAAATTGAAAGGACTGCGTAGGAGTGAGAACACGTACCTTACTTATCTCACTTGGTGATGCTCCCCCTTCATCGTAGCTTTCCTCTTCTGATTCTCCCCCTTGATCTATGCTCGTCTCTGAATCTGAGTCATCTTCAAAGAGATGGTAAGCCATCAGTGCTACTCCTGAGAAGGCTTCGACTTCTAACTCGGAGGATGAAGAATCGTCCCATATAGCCTTCAGACTCTTGCGTGTAGAGGACGTTGGTCTCTGAGGCTTCTCGTTGTGCCTTTTCTTCAACTTGGGACAGTCATCCTTGATGTGTCCTTCCTCGTTGTAGTTATAGCATCGGACCGTCCTTTTATTGCGTTGATGCTTTTTCGACTGCGATCTAAATTTGTTAGTTTTAATAAATCTATTTAATTTTCTTACTAGAAGAGTCGCTTTAGTTTCGTCGATCGACGCTTTAGAGTAAGGATTGTCCTTTTCGGCTTGTAGGGCAATGTTGAGGTTCAACTTCTCTACTTGTTTGGGCTCTACAAGTCGCGATTCGTGAAGTTCAAATGTTGAAAATAAACTTTCTAAAGTACTTACCTCGAAGTCCTTAGAGATATAGTACACATCTACTAAGGAAGCTCATTCCAGAATTCTGGGGAAGGCGTTGAGCGTGTAGCGGATCGAATCTCGGTTTGTAACTGATTCGCCGAGATTTGTTAGTTGCGTTATCAGCTCCTTGATTCTCGCCTGGAGTTGCGCTACTTTCTTGCCGGTGTTCATCCGAAGATTTGTTAGTTGTGTCTGGAGGATGTCGCGCCTCACTAGCTTTGCTTCAGAGGTGCCTTCGTGGAGCTCCAGGAATTTTTCCCAAAGGTCTTTGGCGGAGCCGTAGCTTCCGATCTGACTTACCACATGGGGCGGCAGGACGCTGAGCAGGTGGAATTCCGCCTTTCCATTGGCCACGAAATCGGCTTGCTCCTTCTTCGTCCAGTTGTATTCTTCCTTGTCTTTAGGTGCTGAAAAAACATATTTCATAATAAGAAGAATATCAAACTCTATTATGAAAAATACCTCCATTTTATGTTTCCACGTAGCGAAGTCTCCGTCGAACTTCGGGGGATGAATGTGTTGGATCGTAAGCATTGATAGAGGGGGGGGGGTGAATATCGATTCAAAAC